>CAMXCT020000029.1:0-22500 GCA_947184155.2 Cladocopium goreaui
TCCATAGGATGCATAGGCACTTTGTTGAGGCAGAACAGCCGGCTGCGCATAGTCACCATACCCTGGCAGGGGTTGCTGGTAGCCGATGCCATTGCCATATGGTTGCTGCATGTAGCTTGGACCTTGACAAAGAGGACGGCCTGGTGCATACTGATCACACTGATCATACATGGGCTGCTGATCATAGGCTGGACCCGCCATGTAGGCCCGGGGCTGGCCAGCCATGTCCTCCTTGCCCATGAAACAACCCATTTTTCAACAGACAGCAGGAGACAACTCTGAAAACCCTGAGATTGGAGATTTTGAGCCCAAATTCAACCAAGGAAAATCTGCTGAATGGCAACCGAAGTTCAACTGCCATCCCACATTTTTTTCATTTTTTTTCCCTGTAGTGCTGTGTTGGAAGCACCCCGGGCCACCTCCTGCCTGCCGAATCAAGTCATGTTTCATCAGCCGCAGCGCCTTCTCAGCCACCCAAAGCCTTGGGGATATGCCATGCAGGTCGATTTTGTGCAACTCCGTTGGTTCTCATGTCATCATTTCATCATTGGTCGAACGTTCACACAATTTCGGTGTCCACCCTTCAGCAAGGTGGCTATGCCTTATGATCCAAGCTATCATAGCAAATTTGGGATCAGAGGATCGCTCATCCTCCCACACACCAAGAAGAAAAAACTATATGACATCAATGTCTTATCATGTGTGTGGGGAACATCTGAAGAGATGTAAAACTTCTAACTCGGGTAATTTTACTGGGTTTCAACCTGATGTTTGCTGATTTGATTTCATTTCTATTTCAATTTCAAAACAGGTTTTCATTCTCAGCAGGGGAACTGGAGCCGATTTGCCTATCCAGTCCAACGAAGCTATGGCATTTCGGTGGATGAGTGGTCTGATCAACCACTTGTACCTGCAGATCTTGGCATGGATGTCGTGGACATAGCTTGCAAGATCACTTTGACAACTTCATTTATTTTCACTGATGGCATCCAGCTAAGCCTAGAACCGGCACGACGTTTTTCAAACAATTTCTCAAAACGTTTTTCGCACCAAACGACTGTACGGTTTTCGCAATCTGACTGAGCTGCATCAGAACTTGTTGAAACTTCGAGCAAGGACGTAGAAAGATTACTTCGCACTATTTCTCACGTTGGGTCAACCAAAATTTCCTGTCATGTTTTACTGAAGTGTTTTGGCACGTACGATGCATTCCACATCAATAATTTGATAAGGTTTTTCTGAGCAAGTGTGTTATTCCTGCTGAATTCGTCAAGATGGCAGGAACCCCTCGGGGAATACCTTTCTGGGTAAAGAATTGACACTTTGAAACGATCTCTGAATTTACACGTTTGAATTAGTAATTCGTTGAAGTAAAGTGAAACTGCCGTTCAGCTTTCAGCTTTTCACCTTGTCGAAGTCGTCTGGTTGAACAGCGTGCCGCTGTCCTGGGCCCCACCTTTTCCAGAGCTGCCAGGGTTGTAGTCTGAAGCTGCAACAACATCTCGTTTTTTGGATATTGCTCCAGCAACTGACAGACAGACATGACCGTCATGCATTCCATGAGAGAGGATCCAGGCAGGCACACGACTTTAGGTGTGGTCTTTTTCTTTTGATGGTTTCTGGTGAGGTTCAATTGTGCACGCAATTCAGGGGTTGACGACGTAAGCTGTCCATAAGGTTGATGTGACAACCGAGGGCCTTGAGCCTTATCACGAAAATGCACGTATTGTGGATGCGTCAAGAAGTTGTGGTGTGGATTTAACATAATTGAACCTGACACTCTTGCCATGTTTCCTGGACGTTATCCAAACGTCCCAGAGCCAATGTGGAACTTTGGATGGAATCCTCAGACCATTGGCCTCCAAGGCCAGTTTTACGGTGGGGACCCTATGACTCAGGTACAGCAGTCCAAGCACTGGACACCCTTCACATCGGCAGCCCTTAATCCTTCTGATCCACACTGGGTCCTGGCAGGATCTCGGCTCCCATCTCTTGTTTCAGCAGAACTCGCCGTCATTGCAGAAGGTTCTCTTCTCAACAAGGTCTTCCCGTCCAAGAGGGAATACCACAACCAGCTTCGACTTGGTCTCCAGCAATGGACCAAGCGAAATGGTTTGCCGTCCATACCGAAGCCGGATATTCTGGCCCTGAGTCAACACCTCTGGTCAGAACATTCCAACCACGTCACGTGTCACATCAACAAGTCCACCATCTCTCAATTCCAAGCCACCTTTGAAGGTGCCATTTTCCACTGCGAGGACAAGCATTCATCATCCCTCCGTATCTACTGCCCGTGCCTCTATTACCAAGCCATTGAACAAACATTCCAACATCCATCCATCTTCGAACCAGTCCCATTGGATCCTCCTTCCATAGTGACGTCACTTGTGACATCCCTCCAACAAAAACATGGCAAATCATATCCATGGGCAGTCGGCCAAGGACGACAGCTACCAGCCGGATACATCTTGGCTAAAAAGAAAAAAGACTACCGCAGTGGCCGACCCATCATTTCCTTCGTTGACTCTCCGTTTCGTCCCATGCTGAACATCTTGGCACGCCTCATCTTTCAGCTGATTCCAGTGGCCTGTACTGACCA
Source organism: Cladocopium goreaui (assembly GCA_947184155.2). Classification (NCBI taxonomy): domain Eukaryota; class Dinophyceae; order Suessiales; family Symbiodiniaceae; genus Cladocopium; species Cladocopium goreaui. The sequence goes on from CAMXCT020000029.1 coordinate 2,600, forward strand.
TTTCGCCTCAGGAGATGTTTACGCACTCCTAACCATCCTAAAATCAGCGCCTGTCGACGCCGATCTAATTCTGGTAAACCAAGGCCTGGCAGGATTCTTCACCAGCATCGATCAAGAAAGGTTTGTCGGAGCCTGGCTTATGCTGCTGGACTTTCTTCGTCCACACATGGATGTCTCTGACAACGAGGCATTCTCGGTCTATCCGGGGAAAACCAACAATCCTGGGGACATCATCAAGGGCCGGACATTTCGAGGCCTCACTGTGACACGTAAGATCATCATCAAGGACGTCCCAGGCTTGATAACTTCGGCACTGGACATGCAGACATTTGCTCTTGGCCAAAAATGTATCCGCCAAAGCAGAGGTAGCCCCATGGGCAGTCCTCTGTCTCCAGCCCTTTGCCTCATGGTCGTTTCCATTAGTGAACAAATTTGGTCCATCAACTTCAAACAGATCCTCTCCAACCACAACCTTTTCATTCGCCACATCAGGTATGTGGACAACAGGCTGATCTTTGGTGACGCACGTCTCACAGACCTGCCACCATACGAAGTCCTCCTTGACGATGGCTTCTACGGCAAACCCATCATACCGGAGACTTAACCGGACCAAGAATTTCTGGGCTTTATGTTGGAAACCAAACTGTTCGAATTGATCTATCAAGGACCCACCAGCATCTCCCAAGTTCTATCTCCGTTCTCAGCCTCTCCTCCCAAAGTACTCCCGAGTGGTTTCCGATCCCGTTGTCACATTGTGGTCAAAGGGGCATTCCCCGATTTCAGAGTCCGACAAGGTTTGGACCAGTTAATTCACTTATACACTCTCGCAGGATTTTCCAACGCGGAACTCCTGCAAATTTCCAATCAAATTCTGACCCAACATTAGAACCTTCAGCCGCAGGAAAGAAAACTTCCTGTCAGCGCCATCACTCGCAACTAGCACTTTGTAATTTTGATACTTTCTCTTTCGGGGTTTGTTTGTGTTGCCCTGCGCATGCATCCTTTCTTTTCTTTGTGTTGCCGGTTTCATGTCGTTTCAGTTGGCTCAAAATTGTGACCCACCTTCGCCATTTGTTGTTCCTTCTCGAACATGGATCACGCTCAAGGACGTGAGTTCCACCATCACCTGGCTCGAGCTATCATGCACTTGAACTACCTTGCTGGTCTTCTTTCTTTCTTTGAACCGTCCATTGAATGGGACGATCCACCGAACGCCACCTCTTCAAGGGTTGGACATCCAAATTCAGCCACACATCGCCTTCACAGATTCGTCCCAATGCCTGCCCCATCAACACCTCCATCACACCCGGATGGTATACGATTGACTCCTGCCCCTGTTGCGGGTCATTCCGACCCAGCACCTGGCGGACGACCCCCAAAATGGGGCGTCCCAAACACCAATCCTGACTTCCCACGTGCCACCACACGCACCACAACCCCGGTTCCAGTCCGCTCAAAACAAAGAGCCCATCCGGTCGATGCACCGCAATCAAAGAAGAAACAGCGTGCGGAATCCTCGGCACCAGATCTCCCTGCCGATCCTCCTCCATTGCCAATCTCAACTGAAGTCACAGAATCCGGGTTAAACTCGGACGAATCAGAAGAGGAGGTACCCACCTACACAGCTTCCATCGCGGCACCTGGGGCACCCACAACAACTTCGGCCCCAACACATGGCCCACCTCCTGGCACCTCTGCGCCATCAGAATCAACCACGGCGACCACCCGAACCAAAATTGTCATCCCACAAGTCAACGTGGGCGCTCCGGCCTGGTATAATCCCTGGACGAATGCCGAGGACCAAGAGTTGTTCACTTTCAAGAATGACACCAAGTCCCGTCCATCATGGAAGACAATTGGCGCCCGTTTGCACCGTGACCCTCAAGCCTGCAAAATTCGATGGGCCGCTATCAAACAACTACCCGAATACCGAAATCGGGAACTTCCGTCCAATGAACCGGAAGCAGAGGACTAAACCTGCGACGTGAAAGGAAAACTGCTGGCCGCGCCCACGCGTCTCTTCATGTTTGGTTGACTTGTCTTGATGATCTGTGTTAGTTTGGTTTTTTGCTTGCTAATTTGTAATTCTGCTTGTCATTTCACATGTCTTTTTCAATTTTCTGTTTCTCAGTCACTATGGCTTACTCATCCGATTACTCATCCAACCTGATCGCTCTCGATCTAGGGACGATCCGCCCATGTGGAACAATTCTGATCGGAATCGCTCTTGGAACTCCCAGTACCGCCAAGGGTGGCGACCTGCCCCTCAGGTCCCAGACGTGCACCCGCAGGGTTCTGATCATCATCAACTTGGACCAGGTCCGTCCGGTCTTACGAGACCTCGGCCATGATCACATGGAGGTGACATCTTGTGACGGCCTGCCATCTTTGGGCCGAATGGAGGAAATTGGGTTGTTCACGTACCATGTACTGATCCATCCGACCCATATCAGACAGCTGAAGGTGGAAACATTGCTGTACTACATCTGTCAGCACATCTTCCACACCTGGGATTGTTATGTGGAACCCACAGCTATGGATCTTCGGTGGCAAGACATCACGGGAGACACCTTTGTTCTCTGGAACGAACGTCATTTGTTCGACTACCTCCATGAAAATCGCCCGCAATGGACTATTCTGTTCCCCAATGAGATTCGTCGTTTCGAGAATGATCGCCAACCCTACATCATTGATGAGGCTGAGCTGTCATAAAGCACTGCCAAACCGCAACATGCTTCCTTGATCGGGAAAAAAGACCGTTGATTCTTGACATTATTTGTCAATGCCAATTCGTTCTCCCAGGGGCATTAATCTGCGCATCTTTGTGTCATGGTTGGTGTTGCTTTTATCTTTGTCCTTTTATGGTTTTGGCTTAAGCATACATCATGACCAAACGTGATTCCGATAGTGCTGGCATTGATTCTCCCCGCGGACCCATGAGCCTTCATCGTCGTCAGTCCACCCTGCCTGGTCAACACAGCAGTGCCGCTGCGTCATCCGACCACAATCCAAGGTTGGCTCCAACACCAGGATCTTGGCCACCAAGCCAATATCTCCCTCACGCCACTGAACCTGGTGACGTGACGACCAATGCTAATCACTACGGATACACAGCTGATACCCTCCCAGTCCCTCTACCATCCAGAGCTCAGTCTTACCCCCAAGGGGAGACGTCTCCTTTGCAGACCACAGGTGGAAAATGCCATCTGATTTTGCATACTCACATCTTCAAAAAGGTTATTGCACCTCATTCGGAGACTCCTGATCTCCTGATGGTAACAGAAGTGGATGGTCACGGAGAAGAACACATCAAGCAACCTGAATACTTCTTCAATGGTATCATAGGTCATGTCCGATCCACGGACGGTGGATATATCGACAGCTGGCAGCAATCGAACCGCCTAGCCAATTACTGGCGTCGGTATTATGGCATTCCAGAGAGACAGGACAACTTCTCGTCGTGGAACTCATCGTGGCAACCGTCTGACAATGCAGATCAGACTTCAGAACACCATGAGTCACCCCATGAATCCGAAATGGATGACGACACATCCGCTGCGGCCAATCCAGTCCCATTACAAGTTCCCAGTCAGATCCACCAACTGGCTAGCAGTCTGTACAACATTCTCAGCAATGACAGAGCTGCGAATGCAGCGATCCTTGAGAAGATCGAAACAGAACAACCTGACTTGTCGGACCCTAGTCAGTTGTTCACGGCAGGAGACCTGGCCCACCTTTCCAGCCATTTGGCAAATACGTCGCAGATCTTGTCACAGCATGCTTTGCAGTTGGAGATGGATGACCTGTCGGAAATTGAGGATGGCCTCTAGACGTGAGTGCTGAGCCCGCTGACTAATTAATTTGTCCCTTTCCCTGTATTTTGATGTCATTGCAATATCCTGCGTCAGGGAACAGATAAGAGCTTCCTCACCGTCGGTGACTCCTAAAAAAGCCTCGCGGCAGCGGGGCGTGTGTGTGGAACATCTGAAGAGATGTAAAACTTCTAACTCGGTGTTTTTTACTGGGTTTCAACCTGATCTTTGCTGATTTGATTTCATTTCTATTTCAATTTCAAAACAGGTTTTCATTCTCTGCAGGGGAACTGGAGCCGATTTGCCTATCCAGTCCAACGAAGCTATGGCATTTCGGTGGATGAGTGGTCTGATCAACCACTTGTACCTGCAGATCTTGGCATGGATGTCGTGGACATAGCTTGCAAGATCACTTTGACAACCTCATTTATTTTCACTGATGGCATCCGGCTAAGCCTAGAACCGGCACGACGTTTTTCAAACAATTTCTCAAACGTTTTTCACACCAAACGACTGTACGGTTTTCGCAATCTGACTGAGCTGCATCAGAACTTGTTGAACCTTCGAGCAAGGACATAGAAAGATTACTTCGCACTATTTCTCACGTTGGGTCAACCAAATTTTCCTGTCAGGTTTTACTGAAGTGTTTTCGCACATACGATGCCTGCCACATCAATAATTCGATAAGATTTTTCTGAGCAAGTGTGTGCATGCATGAGTTCCAATGGCTAACGCTTGATTTAGCCATTCCCTTCCCCATCATCTCCCTATTTTCTTCCACCGGCTGATGTGCTGGCACCGTCGCCGCCATGCAGGCCTAGCCCTCTCTGTCGAAGAATTGCCATGGAAGTGGTCGTCTGCCCCAGCCCCTGCAGAGCTCTGGGCTGAAGATCAGTGGCGCTGTGGTCTCTGCCAGCTTCTTGGGGAAGACATGGCGCTGCATGAAGTCTCGGAAGCGTCGGGCGTAAGCACCTGAAGGGCAAGCGTATCAAAAAAAATATTAGGATCAAAAAAAATATTCCCCAGGAATCAAAAAAAATATTAGGATCAAAAAAATATTCTGGCCAAACTCACAGTTTCCCTAACCATTTTCTATGGTTTTCCACAGTTTTTCCATGGTTTTGCTTCAATTTTCCATGGCGTTCATCAATTTGTCCACGTGTTTTCTTCGGTTTTCTATCCGGTTCATAGTTTTTTCCACGGCTGTGCTTCAATTTTCCGTGGCCTTCCTTGATTTTGCCACGTTTTTCTTCAATTTTCTATGGCATTCATCGGTTTTCCATTGTTTGGTTGGTGAAACTGTATAGACATATATTTGGCGCCTCCCCCCCAAAGCAGATAGACAAGACCTAATTCTCACAGGTGATGCTGTAGTTTGAATGTGGTACTCCATGTGCGTATACTGCAGAACATGCCCCTTGCGAACGTGTAGAATGTAGGTTGAGGCACCGTGGTATTGGATGCGTGTCTCTGAAACTGTCTAGACATATATTTCTACGCATGTCAAATAGTGTGTTCTGCGAGCGCACACGCTGGGTTTTAAACAAACAAGTCCTGTTCTCACGGGTATTGCTGTAGTTTGAAGTGCCTTGAATGTGGCACTCTTGGTTGTAAATAAAGAAGCGGGAGGGGAGGGGGATTGGGGGGAGGGCGCAGCAAACTATCTCCATACTACTTCTTTTCACTTCTTTGCTATAGTTTCTATAGTTTCCCCAGCGTAACAATATACGTACCCATGCCCCATCCATCCCTATACCTACATATAATATATAGATAGGTTGTACCTATAATCCGTATACTATTTCAAAATTCTGGATATAATATACCACCCATAGACTGCCTATATCGCCTATATCATATACTTCCCGGCGGATGGGAAACCGCGCGAGCGTTTTGATTGTTTGCTTCCAGGAGAGTCACAATCACCTGTAATTTACAATATAAAATGCTCTTCCGAACTCTTTGGATAACTGAATTTTGGTTTTAAAAAGTGGATGCAAAATCTATTGATTTTTGACAAATCCAGGTAAACATCATGTGCATCAGACGTGGATGCTCAGATTTGTTTTAACACTCTTCGTCGGCTCAGCGATCCATCAGTGCGGAAGCTGTCTTCGACAGCAAGTTGCCATTATGGCACTCATAGCGCCACTGCCAGCAACGCAGGTATAGCATGACATCTCAGCAGCGTAGCAACATGTCACGTAGTAAGCGATCCCAGAGATCTTAGCAACATGGCAATATACCATGTACGAAGTACAAGGAACGTTAGCATGCCCCCCCACCCCACCCAACCCCAACCCCAACCCACACCAGAGATCTCAGCAGCGTAGCAACATGTCACGTAGTAAGCGATCCCAGAGATCTTAGCAACATGGCAATATATCATGTACGAAGTACAAGGAACGTTAGCATGCCCCCCCACCCCACCCCACCCCACCCCAACCCCAACCCACACTAGAGATCTCAGCAGCGTAGCAACATGTCACGTAGTAAGCGATCCCAGAGATCTTAGCAACATGGCAATATATCCTGTACGAAGTACAAGGAACGTTGACATGCCCCCCCACCCCAACCCCACCCCAACCCCAAGACAAAGAGCAATACTCAAAAAAGAAGCAAAACGCACGTACGGTTTTCCAGCCGTAGGCATATACTTCTTATGCTGATGATATACCACGTGTCACCCCTCCACCCCCCAAGAGATACTTGACCATAAACCTGACCTTTGGGGAGTTGGGGCAGGCTGGAGCATAACATACATTTGCACAAATACATTTCCTTCGTTCCTTCGTTCCTTCCTTCCTTTCCTTTCCTTTCCTTTCCTTTCCTTTCCTTTCCTTTCCTTCCTTCCTTCCTTCCTTCCCCTGTCCGAGAATATTTTTTTTGGGATTCTAATAATATGTTTTTTTATCCTAATAATATTATTTTTTGAGCCATTTTGATCCTAATATGTTTTTTTTGATCTAGATGCCCACCTGAAGGCTGCACAGACACCTGCCGTGCAAAGCCTCCCTTGCTGGTGTACTCCAACCTACTCTTCAGATCGAATGGCTTCAACAGGTCAATGATGCCAAAGCACTGGAAGTAGATCTGCAGACCAGAAGTGATGCCGCCCACACATGTATGCCCGGGCTCAGGCTCTTTGACAGAGCCCTTTGAACAATAGAATTTCTTGATGTCATCGAAGTTCGCACCCAAGGCGTATGCAGTTTCACCACAGCCTCCCTGTGGATGACAAACAGGTGCAACGCACCTGGGTTGATTCGGCCCGTCACATGCTTGCAAGTCATATTTCAACTGCCCCACGATGAGGGAGTAATCAATGAGTTTGGAACGAGCAAGCAACTCACTATCACTTTCCAGTGCTTGTAGGATGGACGTGCGTTGGTCTGCTGGCACTGCTAAAGCTTTGGACTCCTTTAACCAATCTTTGTCCTTCTTGGAACGACTGTGTTTAGGACTTTCGCGGCCCACTCGGGAACCTTTCAGGTCCCATACGATGGGAAAGCTCACCGGCAACCAGTTGTTGCCAATAGTCCAGAAGCCACCCTGAGGATCCTCAATGATGGCATAGAGCCTCATCATCTCAGAAGTACTGGAATGACCCACAATGTGTGACACGTACAAATTGATCACGGATTCCAAGGCTTTCAGGTCTCGCTCGGCCATGGTCTTGATGATGTATTTCTTGTCTTTGCTAAAGATCATCTGGGCGCCACTTTTGCCCGCACTCTCCTCTGCTTCTGCCAAGTCGATGCTGTTGCTCTTCAGAATCTCGTCTGCATCTGGGACCTCAAAGGCCTTTCGGATTTTGGACAACTGGGCTTCGCAGTGCAAGATGTGACCCTTCATGCCTTGCATGGCCGCCCCCAACCCCTCGCAAAGTGCGAGGCGCTGTGCACCCATGCCATTGGCGCCATGCCATTGGTGCGTCTGCAGCTGAGATGTGCCACCGAGATCCCCATACCAGGGACCGTGGCTTGGCGGAAGCCCAAGATCCTCACCTTCTGCGTTTTTCCGGATGGCCACGGCCGACTGCGTAAGAAGCGCTGCGATGGCAAGGCACAGCATGGCGAATGAAGCAATGGCCTGATCTAAGAATCTAAGCGTCTCGCTGAGCCCAAGGCAGGGAAGGTGTTCCAAGCCCTCATCTCCCTAAGTTGCCAGCCTAGAACCACCCTAGAAATGCATAAATTCCCCACAATCAGGGCTGACAGGGTGGAGAGTGAACCACTATTCACCACTCTACCATGCAAATTGACAGTTGTTTACCTCAATGACCATGAACAAACATGTGGCACACCTGACTCACCAGTTTCATCCATGGCCAAGTCCACCCCGCACACCCTGGGATTGCCGTTGGTGCTTCCCTTCCCTGCAGTCCAGGTGCCGGTCTTCGGCAGGGTCTATCCATAGATGGCGCGAGAGGCCATGGGTCAGGTCGTGGCACTGCGGGAGACTTGGGATGGCACTGGGAAATGAAGAGCATGGCTGGGTCCCAACCATGGACCCAAAAAAGTCCCTCAAAAATGATATCTTCTGCAAGAAGGACATCAATTTGACGTCGTAGATTTTTTGGGAAGACCACGTGGCTGAAATCAAAATGCTGACGCTGTTTTATTCGGGATTGGAATTGGAGTGTTGGCCCGTAGGGCCCCAGGTCTAGTCTACACAGCGACGTCATATTTGCAGCCGTTCAAGTCTTTGTCTAAACCAGAGAATTTTCATTGAGCCGTGGGTTGCTTGAAGAATTGTGCCTGCTGCACATCAAGGCTTCTCTTTTGACAACTTTTGCTCTTGAACACAGCAGTCAAAAGGCAGTCTTTTCCCGGAGGAACTTGCGATGTTCAGTAACTTTCTATGTTCATTGGAATCAACAAGTTATGTATATATATATACATATGTACATATCACATGATAACAATGATGATGATAGTGATAATGGTAATGACAATGAAAATGGTAGTGATAATGGTAATGATAATGGCAATGATAGTGAAAATGATAATGACAAAGATGATCTTAGTAATAACAATAAGAGGAAAAAGGGATAGTGATAATGATGATGATAATGATAACAACAGTTAATAATAATGATAATAATGAAGATATATGTATACATATTACATATCATATATATATATATATATTGCACATAAAGGACACATCCCACGCCCAGCCACCTATTTGGAGGCTGTATGACAACCCGCCGGGGCCGTTCGCCCAGGCGCCCGCGCCATCTTCTTTGCCTTCAACGTCGCCCTGGCCGCCATCTTTGGTTGGGCCTCATGTCCAAGTTGGGAAGTTGATGACCCCAAAAATTATTCCATAACTGCGGATATTCTACACATATACATCTATTTATATATATATATACATGTATATGTATACAATTGGGGTACCACCCACCTACTAGCTGGGATGCACCCTGAAGTAGAGAGGGCATTGATCACCGTAAAATGAAATGGCAACGCATGAAGAAAAGGCTTCCGTAATCCTGGACCCACATATTCACTTCCCACGGATTCGCCGCGAGTTTCCAGCAGCTCAAATTGGTTGACTGCAGATTAAGAAGTCGTAGGTCATTCATTGCTTGTGTGATGTGTGTGTGTGTATACTGTTATATCCTCAACCTCAAAAACCCGGGTGTAGTGCTGGAAGAGTTCCTTGTGGGGCGTGTTTTTGTCTTTGGAAAACAACATTCCAAAAGATGATCATCATTTTCCCCACAAATTTGCCATGATTTGGGGATGGATATACCCTATCTTGAAACCACCGAATATCAAATTGTTGATTAATGTGTGTTAGATATTCCATGATTGGTTTATGTCGTGGTTGAAACCCCATAAACAGGATTGCTCCCAATACAAGGGGTGGCTCACTCCCCATCAATCGTGGTTAAGGTTTTGTACTCGATTAATGCTGGTTTAAACCCTTTGTTTCTACTGGTAAAATCACCCCATGTTGATGGTTACCCCCATTTTGCTGGTTAGTTCGAACATTCAGACCTCGATCATCTTTATATAACCAAATTTCAACCAACATGAACCAACAAAATGAGTTGAAATGTCCAATGGTTAAAGATGCTTGGACCCATTCCTCCATGACACGGACCCATGAAAACCACTGCGGGCGAAAAGACCCACAGGCTTCGTTCGGCGCGCTCCCGTTCCCGCTCAGCGGGGTAGAGCACTGGAGGCTCCCTGGCGGGATCTGGATCGCCCTGATGTGCCCCTTAAAATTCGTCCCTCTTTTTAGTCATATTTAGTCCATAATATATTCATATAATAAAAAACAATAACAACAATAGCAGTAGTATTGTAGTAATCTTGTAATAATAGTGTAATAATACAGAAATAATAGAAAATGTTATAGCAATATTATAACAATATTATAGTCATATTATAGTCATATTATGGTAATATTATAGAAACATTGTAGTAATATTATAGTGATATTATAGTAATGTTTTAGTAATATTATAGTAATGTTATAGTAATATTATAGTAGTATTATAGTAATGTTATAGTAATGTTATAGTAATATTATAGTAATCTTATAGTAATATTATAGTAATGTAACAATACACTAATACAGTACTAGAAAAAGATAATACTATAGTAATAATGTAATGTCATACTAATATAAAAATATATAATAATATAAAAATATACTAATCTAATAATATTAAAAAAAAATGTAAACATAAATAATGTAGTAATAATGTAACAATATTTAAAAAAAAACAATAATATATTATAATATAGTCGTATAATCAGGTAATAATATAAAAATCAAATAATATAATAATATGATAATATTAAATTAAAATAATACAGTATAATAATGCAATAATAATGAAATAATATGATATAATATAACAATATAATATAATAATAGAATAATTTAATAGAATAGTAGAATAGAATAATCAAATACTAACAAAATAATAGAATAACATAACAGAATGACATACTATTATACTAATATAAACATCAAAAAATATAATAATACAATAATATAATAATATAATAATATACTAATTTGATAATATAAGAATATAATAATATAATAATGTAACAATATATTTAAAAAAAAAAAAACTAATATGATAATATGAAATTATAATAAGATTATATAATAATATCATAATGTGAAATTATAATATAATAATATAATAAAATAATTTAATAGAATAATATAAAAATAAATATATATATATATAACAATAAGATAAAATAACTTAATATAAAAAATAAAAATAAAAAAACATAAAATAATATTTTTTATAAAGAAAAAAAACATAATAATATAATAACATAACATAAAAACATAATAATACAATAATATGATATAATCATTTAAAAAAAAAACATAATATAAAACATAATAATATAATAACACAATATAATGACATAATCTAATATAATAATATAATCATAAAATGATATAATAATATAATAACACAGTAATATAATCATATAATCATATAATCATATAATAAAATAATATACTATAATAATATAATAATACAATAATATAGTAATAGAAAAATATAGTAATATAATAATATAATAATGTAATAATATCATGATATAAAAATATATTAATATAATAAAATAATAAAAAAATAATAATATCACGACAAGACCCTGAGATTTGTCCGGACTCGCAACGAGCATTCAGGCAAGCCAAGATGACGACAATGGCGATGATGATGATGATGATGATGATGACGACGATTATGATGATTTTCATATCTTCTTGAAATCATATGAGAAACTCTAATGACTGTATGATTAATTGTTCCATGGGGCCGGGGAACATTGATATCTCGTTGAAACCCTAAAAGAACCCCTAATGATACCGCTATGGTTACTTGTTCCATGGGGCGCGGGATTTTGATATCTTCTTGAAACCCTGTAAGAAACCCTAATGATTGTATGGTTAGTTCGATATGATATGTAGAAGCGACATTTTCTGGCTTTATGATTTGAAGAAGCAACATGTTCAACATAACTGAACATAAAATCCTTCCTGTTGTTTGATGCGGTACAGAATTCCCTGGTAATTACGCTATTCTGGGTTTGGGGGAACCTCGGGGTCTGTGTGTAATATTGTAAGATTACAAAAATTAAAAATCATAATAATAAGATATAATAAGATATAATAAGCATGTTATGAATCTGTATATATAATCTATCTATGTATCTATCCATCCATGATATAGAGATGGGAGCCAGATGGGCAGCTTGGCTCCTGCCATGGAGCCCGCCTTTGAGTTCCCAGGAGGCTTCCACAAAGACCACCTTCCGAAGCGTAGACCTTCATAGAAAAATGCTGAGGTGTCAAGAATCACCATGCTACCATGGTGAGAACATATATACATATATATATATATGTATATGTATATATATACATATATGTATATATATATAGCATTATATACCATAACAGAACAAGAATCCAAGAATCCTCACAGAACATGCTAAAATTATGAGGAAAACAAGAAAAGAATCATGACTCACGGAGCAAAAAATGTTCGATATCAGCTACCGGGCCCCAAACCCTCTGACTCTGGGAGCGCATCAGCTGACGCGACGGTGGCCTTGCAGCCTGAGACATGATGGAGGTCATGGGGATTGTGATGGGAAACAAATCTGATGCCCTTTCCACTTGACCTGAAAGCCAACCTGTCAGGTCTGGTGTATCAGGGAATGAACGTCAAAGTTCAACGTGGCTACACTTCTATCCTGATGCTCCCTTTGACTTTCTCATTGTTGTAGATGATGATGACGGGGAATCAATTTCCGAATCGAAAGGATGAATCCAACCGTGTGGCTATGTTTCTCTGCACCATTTCCAGAATCTCTCTCATTTCATTTGACCAAAACTTGCCCTTTCTGAAAACATCCGCGGGACCAAACAATCTAGGCGTCACTTCCGCTTTGCCTCGCCCTCAAACCATTCGGTACTGGCAGCCGATGCGGGCCTGGAGAATGCACCAGATTTATGACACCGGAATCCCTCTAGGATGCTGAATTCAGGAAATATTTTTTTTACGATTTTAATATGGTTTTGGATACGATTTGACGATATGAATTTGATATGTTTTGAATTTGGGGTTATGATTTCGATATGATTTTGATATGGTTTTGATACGATTTTGATACGATTTTGATACGATTTTGATATGATTTTGATACGGTTTTGATATGGTTCCAGCGAGTTGGCTTCAAAAAAAGAAACAGAAACAGCGCAGGGATAGGTTTTTGGTCGATGTTTCGAGGATTTTTATGGTTTTGGTATGATTTTGATCTGGTTTTGATGCGATTTGGGTACGATTTTGATACGCTTTTGATACGATTTTGATACGGTTTTGGTATGATTTTGATCCGTTCCAGTGAGTTGGCTTCAAAAAAAGAAACAGAAACAGCCCAGGGACATGTTTTTGGTCGAGTTTTCAATGGTTTTTATGGTTTTGGTATGATTTTGATATGGTTTTGATACGATTTTGATACGATTTTGATACGCTTTTGATACGATTTTTATATGGTTCCAGTGAGTTGGCTTCAAAAAAAGAAACGGAAACAGCCCAGGGGCAGGTTTTTGGTCGATTTGTCGAATGTTTTTGTAGTTTTGATATGATTTTGATACGATTTTGATACGCTTCTGATACGATTTTGATACGGTTTTGATACGATTTTGATATGGTTTTGATACGATTTTGGAATATTTTGGATGTGGTTCCGATGGGTTGGCTTCAAATCACAGGTTTGACCCACATCAAGAATCATAACTGAAACCATATCAAAATCATAACTGAAACCATATCAAAATCATAACAGCAAAACCAAGCCATAAACAAATCATAACAACAAAGCATATCTGAAACGTATCAAAATCATTTTAAAAAAAAATATTTTCAAAAACCTTCATCCTAGAGACTTCGGATGTGTTAACACCAGATCATGGCCTTCCCTTTTTCTTGCGCAGCCATGTTGAATACGGTGAGTAGCTCAATGGATACGCTGTTGATGGCACCTTGTAATTCAATTTCAGCTCGAGACCGATGGTGGACCTGTAGACTATAGATTCAAAGTAAAAACCATTCTTCAGGAATCCCAATAGTTGTATGTAGTTGTAGTGGTCTCAACCAAGTCTCTTGACGGATCCAAAATGACCCAGCGTCCTGTTGGTCTGCCACCAGGAGTGAGGTGGTGTCGATGGGGGTGTTGCACCTTCAGCGCCAAGGGGGTGCCAGGGACGTTGATGACTGGCAGGTGATCGTCTTTCTCTAGCGATGATGATGGAATGACAGGTAGATGTTGTTGATGAATAATCATCATCATGAAGTCCAGCAATCCTCTGTGACGAACCGTGTATACAGTGTTTCACTTTTGCTGAAGTGGAAATTCAAACAACTGGGTATGGTATGGCTCAAAATTATCAACATCCCAAGATGGATGGCTCAATACTAACTCTGTGGGTCAATTTTTTTGCCCAAATTCATCCAATTTCTTAGGCCGCTGGTTCTTTTTTCGGCGTCCATTTGGCTGTTTTTTGTTACTGGAACACGTTCTCTGGTAGCAACAATTTCCCCAGCAAGTCGCGCTGGTTGAAGTTTTACAGTACTTTATGGATTCTGTTGCTTAAGGTTTGGAGCTACAAAGCTGATCATTCACCTGACAAAATCACGAATTATTCACCTAAACAGCTGGGTCGCACCCCGACCAGCCTTCTCTCCTTAATGATGCCAAGGGCGATACCGGCGCTCGCCTTGATGTGGACATTTTTTGTCGACTTACCACATGGATCACCTGGGTTTCGATAAACCTTGGTAAGCCCCAAAAAGATGTTATCGAATATCTTCGAATGACAGGGATCTACGTCTTCTGATTCTACCCTCTGGTAATTTAACATAGCTATGGAAAATCACAATTTTTAATGGGAAAACTCACTATTTCAATGGCCATTTTCAATAGCTATTTTGACATAACCAGAGGGTATCTTTTTTGGATGCTGGAGGCCGAGGTACCACTGAGACACCTCCTCCAGACCATCCATGGGCCCTGCCAGGACGGGAACGCGACAAAAAACGCCTGGTGTTCGTGTGAAAATGTGGGAAATGTCTGCAGCCAGGCTGGGGAAAATGGAAAATGCATGGAAAAGAAAATGGTGAAATCCCTAACATATTCTTTCGGATTTCGGACCCGTGATGGGTAAAAAATATCGAATTATATATATATAGCAGAAAAATAGGTTTGGGTCAAGGACAAAATTCTGGATAGCTATCATGGTGAAGCATTGTTGGCAGGCCATCAACCAACCCAGACCGCATCGATAGGGTAGGGATGGGGGGGGTCTTCAAGGTGGGGGGGGGGGGGGTCTTTGCCGAACCCTGGTCCAAGGCCCCCCCCACGCTCAAAAAGAAAAAGGGGGGGGGTGAGTATTAGGGGGGGGGGATTTCTTTAAGAAGGGGGGAGGGGGGGATCTTCTTTGAGAAGGGGGGAGGGGGGGATCTTCTTAAGGGGGGGAGGGGGGTCTTCTTTAGAAGGGGGGAGGGGGGGATCTTCTTAAAGGGGGGAGGGGTGTCTTCTGTAGAAGGGGGGGGAGGGGGGATCTTCTTAAAGGGGGGAGGGGTGTCTTCTGTAGAAGGGGGGGGAGTCTTCTTAGGAAGGGGGGGGGGTCTTCTTCCGAAAAAGGCGGGGGTCTTCTTAGGAAGGGGGGGCGGACGATCGAGCGGCAGACATGCACGAAGCATCGCCGCGCCTGCAGAGGGTCAGCCGACGCGCTAGAACGAGAGGGGAGGCGCTGTGCCCTCCCCCCGCGCCCCCCAACGTCTTTGTCTTCTTCTTCTTCTTCTTTTTCTTCTTCTTCTTCTTCCTCTTCTTCTTCTTCTTCTTCTTCTGCTTCTGCTTCTTCTTCTTCTTCTTCTTTTTCTTCTTCTTCTTCGTCTTCTTCTTCTTCTTCTTCTTTTCTTATTCGTCGTATTCGTCTTCTTCTCCTCTTCTTATTCTTCTTCTTCTCTTCTTCTTCTTCGTTTGCTTCTTTTTCGTGTGCTTCTTCCTGTTTTCTGGTTGTTGCGTTGATGCTGTTTTTGTTGCTGCAATGGAACGCTTTGCGGGGGGAGGGCGCAGCGCCCTCCCTCCGCGCCCCCCACCCGCTTTTTTAGCCGCCCCTCTCCTCCTCCTTCTCCTCCTCCTGCTCCTCGTCCTCCTCCTCATGTCTGTTCGCTGGTGACGTCTTTGTCTTCTTCTTCTTCCTCTTCTTCTTCCTCTTCTTCTCTTCTTCTTCTTCTTCTTCTTCGTCTTCTTCTTCTTCGTTTGCTTCTTTTTCGTGTTCTGGTTGTTGCGTTGCCCCCCCCGTAAGTACGAAGATCCCCCCCCTTCTAAAGAAGACCCCCCTCCCGTACGATGGACAGTTCGAGGCTATTTGGCAGTTAGCAGCTACCAGTAAGTGTTTACATAAGAGTCGATGATAAGTAGGAGCGCTGGAGAGGCGCTGGAGGCGCTGGAGGCGCTAAAGGCGCTGAAGGCGCTGAGGGCGCTGAGGGCGCTGAGGGCGCCGAAGGCGCTGAAGGCGCTGGAGGCGCTGAGGGCGCTGAGGGCGCTGAGGGCGCTGAGGGCGTTGAGGGCGCTGAAGGCGCTGAGGGCGCTGAAGGCGCTGAGGGCGCTGAGGGCGCTGAGGGCGCTGAGGGCGTTGAGGGAGGTGAGGGCGCTGAAGGCGCTGAGGGCGCTGGAGGCGCTAAAGGCGCTGAAGGCGCTGAGGGCGCTGAAGGTGCTGAAGGCACTGAGGGCGCTGAAGGCGAGGGCGCTGAGGGCGCTGAGGGCGCTGAGGGCGTTGAGGGCGCTGAAGGCGCTGAGGGCGCTGAAGGCGCTGAGGGCGATGAGGGCGCTGAAGGCGCTGAGGGCGCTGAAGGCGCTGAGAGCGCTGAGGGCGCTGAGGGCGCTGAAGGCGCTGAGGGCGCTGAAGGCGCTAAAGGCGCTGGAGGTGCTGAGGGCGCTGAAGGCGCTGAGGGCGCTGGAGGCGCTCAAGGCGCTGAGGGCGCTGAAGGCGCTGAGGGCGCTGAGAGGGCGCTGAAGGCGCTGAGGGCGCTGGAGGCGTTGGAGGCGCTGCATGAGGGCGCTGAGAGCGCTGAGGGCGCTGAAGGTGCTGGAGGTGCTGAAGGCGCTGAGGGCGCTGAGGGCGCCGAGGGCGCCGAAGGCGCTGAAGGCGCTGAAGGCGCTGAGGGCGCTGAGGGCGCTGAGGGCGCTGAGGGCGTTGAGGGCGCTGAAGGCGCTGAGGGCGCTGAAGGCGCTGAGGGCGCTGAGGGCGCTGAGGGCGCTGAGGGCGTTGAGGGCGCTGGGGGGGTGAAGGCGCTGAGGGCGCTGAAGGCGCGCGCTGAGGGCGCTGAAGGCCTGAAGGCGCTGTGAAGGCGCTGTGAAGGCGCTGAGGGCACTGAGGGCGCTGGAGGCGCTGGAGGTGCTGGAGGCGCTGGAGGCGTTCGAGAAATTCTTTATCAAGCCGATCTGCTTGATTTATCTTTCTCATAATTTCTTGGCCTTCGCTACTGATGTTGTGCTTCTTGATTTTTCTTGATGTTCAAAGTTGTTATGCCATATGCTCTTTGGTCTTGTCTTTATGATGATACGTTGCTTGATCTTCTCTGCCTCATGCTACGCTGCTTGACCTTCCCTGCCTCATGATGCTTGATGTCTTCTTCACCACGTTATTCTTTTTGATCTTGTCTTCGTGTTTTTTTACGCTGCTTGATCTTCTCTACACCAAGCCACACTGCTTGCCTTTAACAAAGCCATGTGTTGCTGCTTGGTCTTCTCTGTATCATGTAAGGCTACCGGATCTTGTCTTTATGATGCCAGGCTGCTTGATCTTATCTACTTCATGCTGCGCTGCTTCACCCTCCCTACCTCATGTCAATCACCCTCCCTACCTCATGTCAATCTGCTTGATGTCGTGTACATCAGGTTATGAAATTTGATCTGTCTTCATGATGCTAGGCTGCTTGGTCTTCTCTATCTCCTGTTACGCTGCTGGGCCTTCCCACCTCATGTCAGGCTGTTTCACGCTGCACGCTGCTGCATTGTTTGATCTTATCCTCCTCATGCTACGCTGCTTCACCACCCGCCCTACCTCCTGTTGCTTGGTGTTTTCGACATCAGATCTTTGATTTTTGATAGTTTGATCTTGCCTTGGCGATGCTACACTGCTCGACCTTGACTACCTCATGTTGCGCTGCCTGATGTCCCCTACATCAGGTTGTGCTTTTTGATCTGGTCTGCATGGTGCTAGGCTGCTTGATCTTCTCCGCCTCATGCTGCCGCTTGATCTCCCCTGCCTATCCCTGCGTCATGTTAAGCTGCTTGATCTTCTCTGAATCATGTTATGCTACCCGATCTGGTCTTCATAATGCCACGCTGCTTGATTGTCTCTACCTCATGCTACGCTGCTGAACCTTCCCTACCGCATGTTATGTTTCTTGGTGTTCCCTGTGCCATGTTATGCTGTTTGATCTTGCCATCAAGACGGTACGCTGCTTGATCTTTTATACCTCATGCTACGTTCTTGACCTTCCTTTGTTATGTTGCTTGTGTTCTCTATATATATTGTTGAGTTTTTTGTCTGGTCTTCATTCTGCTACGCTGCTTGACCTTCTCTACCTCTTGTTAGGCTTCTTGGGCTTCCCTACCTCATGTGATGCTGCTTAATGTGCTCTGTATCATACTGTGCTATTCGGTCTTGCCCTCACGATGCTACGCTGCATGATTCCCTACGTCGTCAAACTACACTGCTTAACCTTCTCTAACTGATGTTATGCTGCTTAATGTTGTTACATCAGATCGTGTTACGCTGTTTGGTCTTGTCTTCATGATGCTACGCTGCTTGGTCTTCTCTACATCATGCCTTGCTACAATGAATTTCATCAGCAAAGGTTTTAGCACCCAAAACTATTCTGGGAGCACAAGTTTTTCGTGTTTGGCATCAGCAGCGTCACTAGTTGCCATTTTCTGGTTTCAGCTAGAAAAAAAGCGCTGGCGAGGTGAGGCGCCCAAAATTGCAGATTCTGTGACGGAACTGATGGTCAAAAGACAACAACTCACTTTCATCAAGCAGAAACCAACTCACTTTCATATATTTTTACCTCCCTGTCAAAGCGTGCACAAGCGCTCTTGGAATGAAGAGACGGGCACACCCTCAAACCTTTCGCTGTCAAGCAAACGCCGAGCAGCACCTGGTAAGTCTTGTATATGACGGTTTGTCAAAATGTCTGTTCCCGGTTTTGTTGATAAATCGCAATTCCATGCGTGCCGCCTCATGTTTGCCTTTAAAAAACATGACCTACCTTGATGACGTGAAAACGTGGAAATTCTTCGTTACCGTTGGAAATCTTTCTAAAACCACAGGAATCGGCTAACGCACGTCGGTTTTCATTCGCTGTCGCTGGTACTATCTCCTGAACTGTGTGTCTCTGTGCGTGTGCGCCTCTCTGAATGCAATATGCTTCTTGACATGCCTCCTGATCAACGCTGTTTCCTTACTGTAAGCTACCAAAGCGTGAACATGGCTGTGCCTCTGAATGGGCTGTGGGTGGACCGGGGCATGTATTTGCATTTTTCGCTAGCGCGTTGCTAGCGGGGATCTAGCGCGTAAAATACGTAAAAAAAATGAAAAATTTGGGAATATGTGGAAACTGACAGACTTGTAAGAAAAGCTGGCAAGACATTCACGACATGGAGGCCATGGCTGTCAATCAAACCTAGCGCAAACCTAGCGGGTTTGCTAGCGCTGCCTTGCAGAATTGCTGAATTTAGTTGCGTGCCGCCTCATAACGAAGAGGAAAAAACAGTAGATCCAGATGAATTATCAACAACCAATACTAAACTTCTAAACAACTATTTTTGACAAATGGTCATATACTCTATCCGCCAAATAAACGCTAAGCGTCCATAGCACGGGGGCCCCCCCCTCCTTACAATTGATATCCAATTCATAACGGCGAGAATTCCCACGTTTGGCCCCCAATACCCCCTATGCTTGTGCTGAAGCACGGAGAACTCAGGTAGCTGACGCTACCTTTCGTGATAT
>CAMXCT020000029.1:27500-102500 GCA_947184155.2 Cladocopium goreaui
GCGTGCTCCATCACCCGCTTCACTGCCACTTCCACCTCCAAATCATCCGTGCCGAAAAGAGGAGCTGAAAAATGGTGAAACATGATGAAAAATGATGGAAAAATGATGGAAAATGCATTTGTTCACAGCAATTCGAATGTTCTGCGAAGAAAAAGGCTCCAGTGTTTGCAATACAGCCTTTCAGCGCAATGACTGTGCACAAACAACACCGGTGGAATTAACACATGTCAGGGCTGCAGCCGGATCCATGGCAGCATCCGGCATCGTTCGCAAAATATCAAGGATGGTAAAAGTATGCGGCTACAGGACTATGTTGAAACATGTTTTCCACCTATCAAGGCAAACCTTTGACACAAGCTGGGGACATACAGACTGCCAAACTGAGTGGTTCGTTCATGCTGAAAAGTTGCTGTGAGTCAAGTCCTGCAAATTCAGCACAGCTTGTGGCGAGCCCGACTTCCGACCTGTTTCCTGGCCCTCCACAAGAAAACCAAGGAACAAATCGATCACACGCAGTATCCAGAGATATCCAGACTTTTTATGACTTTTTAGGAGTCTGAATGGGTAGGGATCACTGTATGATACTGTATGTATAATATATAGATAGATAGATAGATAGATAGATAGATAGATAGATAGATAGATTCCAAAGGGGTCCCGCCATTTCATCGACAAAATTCCTAGGTCTGTACCAAAAAAAACAGCATGGCTGGAGCCCATGGCCAACATCCAACATCTCTGTGCTTAGTCGCAGCAGCAGCAGCGGCTTTTAAGCAGCCGAGTTTGCTTCGCCCTGCAAAATACCACGACCTCCTTATGGCGTGACATCAAGCGGGAATTGCCGGCCAAATAGAGGATGCACACTCTCAATTCCACTCAGTCAGACAATGAGAAATTCATTGTCCGCGATGAAATCAGATAATCTCAAAAATGCTGTTCAGCCGAATCACAATACATGTGTTTTACATGCAAGCTCCGGTGACAAAAATTGTCCCACAACACGTGTGCCTTTGAGCACATATCTGCGAGACCGAAGTCATCAAATATATTTTACAATCATAATCATAACCGTTCATACATCTTGTGTTTTTATCTCCTCTTTTTCAGCATTGGCACTTTTCTTTGAAGCATCCTCCACGTTGGAAATCGCCTCGACGGAGTCTGTTTCCACGCTCATTGTAGGGCCCATAAAGGATAAGAGCACGGGCAGGAAAATCAGACCATGCGCACCTCCAGCGAGAACAATGCCAAAGAACATCTTGAAGAAAACCCGGAATGCCTGCGAAGAGGAAAAGCCCAAAGGAAGGATGGCCAAAAATGTGGTGCAAACCCCCAAGAAAATGGGTTGACCCATCTCGCGAACAGCTAGTTCTGCTCGTTTCTTCCGTGACAGCGCGCTGTTCTGAAGGCTGAAGTTATGAGCCATGTGCATGGAGTAGTCGATGACCAGGCCAACGGCCATCACCAAGTTGATCATGGAAATGGAGTTCAAATCTAAGCCCCACAAAATGATGTTGCCAATCAGGTCCATAAAGACTAAAGCAAGCACAATGATCACAATCAGCACCTGGAAGTCTGGAAGTCTTGAGATGATATGGGATGTCTTGGGGCTTGAGGTAGCCACCTAAAGATTGGTCCAGCCTAATCAATCTTAATCAGCTAAAAAACATAGAAAGCCAAATAGATGAAACTCCCAGCCAGAAACGGACAGTGGATGTGCAAGCACAAGGGCACTAATCACCAAGACGGCTCCCAGACACAGGCCAATGCTACTGGTCATCTGAGCCACAATGATCCTGTATTGGTCAAAGAAGATGTAAGCCTGCAGCGTTCGATTCTTCTCAAAAACTGGGCAATGTGGGAATCTGTAGAATCCCAATAATAAACCATCCCCAGAATCATCATAAATGGGTGGTAGACGGTATAAACCATCCCTTATCCCCGAAAATGAAAATGGAGAATCTGTTGGTGGAGAATCGACCGTTTGGCTTTGTTCCAAGCCATCTGCAAGAACAGCGGTCAAACCGCCCGGTCCAATCCCCAGCCTGTGCACTCATAAAGCTCCCAGGCAATTTCCCTTGCCATGCCTCCGACAACCTTTCTGTCTCTTCTAGCAGTTCAACCTGTTGGTTGCTGTTCACGGTATCGATATGCACGGCACGCAAACGTGCCACCTTGATCTGGTTCTCTACAAAAATCACATCATCTTCAAATTGGCTTCCCATCCTGCTAGTCAAAAACTCCCTGACCGCCGTGGCAAAGGTACTTCCGGTCAGGAAAGCACTGGCCTTGGAGTTGCACTTTGAAGAAATGATATTTTAGTAGGCAGCAAGTAATTACCGTGGAGATACACAGTATTTAACTATGCAAAACCGATTATACAATTTATACACAAAAAGAAAACATCACTGTGCATCTCCCAAGCTGACACAGCTGGTGACTCCCGCAGGCAATGCTGCTGTGCATCCCGTTCGGTTGGTCTCCATCGATACGAAGGCACCTGTGGGGAGAGATGCCTTGGTCCCACGGTGGTCGTTGGCCCAGAGGGTGAAGACGCTGTGCCAACTCTTGAGACCGCGATCCTGACGTGTTGGAGGGTTTTTTTCTCATGGGGAGATGATGGAAAAAACATGTTTTGAACATGTTTTGAACAGAGCTTTTCTGAATAATATGTCTGAATATGTCTGAATAATGTTTAGCAACTTGCAGAAAACATCAGAAAACCCGGAGAAACTCCAAACAATCTCTCGATCATCTTGTTTGATGTTCTACATTTCGTAGCGCCGGAACCCAGTGGTTGCAGCCCACAGGAGTCTCCTGGTTGACTCCGTCCAAAGCCACTATCTCCGCACCAAGCTCTTCAAGGTATCGCTGTACCTCAACCGTGCTGAAATCCACGTCCTGCACATAGTAGGCCGTGGGTAAGGCCAAACCTCCGGTGGACAAGCCTCCAAAGTGCTCCTGCTCCTGATTTTCAGGTGCTTGAGGTGCTTGGACCACATGGGGGTCAAACGGTTTTTTCCATGCAAAGACCTACAGGCCACCATGGAATGGAGGTGAAACAATTGCGAGAAAACTTAGGGTCTCCAAAGCCCAGGCAACTAGGAATCATGCTTGCGGGGGCCTCATTTTTGGACCACTCAAGCACTGAGGTTATGTAAGCGCAAAACACCAACCTTTCAAGCCCCGGTCCATGTTGTAGAAATCTCGCAGAAAGCTCTGGTCTGGTGACAGATCCATGATATTAAAGTCTGTCGACAGTCCCGAGCTCACCTGCCAGACCGACACGCACGCCACCGCCAGGAAGATCAGGATGGTGACCACAATCCCGATGACATTGCCTGGTGAATCCCGAGTCATGGTCATACCAAAAAAGGGGGACCACAATTTGACAATATTTGACACATAAACTAAAAATAACTCAAATCAGTTCCTACCTCGGGGTTTCCGAAAAATAGGGGTACCTCCAAATCATCCACTTTAATCGGATTTTCCATTATAAACACCCTCCATTTTGGGGTACCACATGGGACCACCATTTTAGGAAACCCCCAGACCCCAAGAAAAAAAAACTCTTGGAACTTCGGAGTTTTGCGAAAACAACATCCCACCTGTCAGCAGACGAATCATTGCTGCCAGGACTTCACCAAGTGGTTCCCTCTGAGTTTCCTCATCCTTTAGCGCTGGGAGGCACCTGGATCCGGCAACGCAAAGGAAGGGATCCAAGCGCTTGGCACGTTGTCGTTGAGCATCCAGGGTCAGTAGGGCGCAGAAGGTGGTCAAGTGCAAGAGCCAAATGAAGAAGACCTTGGGTCCCTTGGGTCCCCTTGGGTCCCATTAGGTCCTTTTGGGTGAAGGGAAGAGATGGGAGAGTTCTTAGTTTTTTCAGGGGGATGGTGCCTAAGACTTTTTTGGAATAGGATTTCAAGTGTCCGCGCCCATTCTATGCCATGTCATGCCGCCATGCGCATATCATGGCAGCGAATCGGTGAGACGGAAGCTTGAAAAGAATCATTTCAGAAATCATCAGAAATCACCTTTCCAACGCTCCAAGAGACAGAAGTGGAGGCATAGTAACAAAAGTACTGCACCGAAGGAAAGGCACAAGTTGCCCCCAGCAAAAAGGCCGCCAGGGACGTGACCTTCGTGAGGGTAATGGAGACGCCCACGCGTTGGATGGCTTTCTCCATCCGCTCCGGAAAGCCCAGCGATGGATCCGTGGCATCGAAGGCCCCAGAAATCACGAAGGCATCATCGATGCCGATGCCCACCAAAATGAAGGGCAAGATTTGCTGCAGCACCTCACCATTCTCACCAAAATGGGTGTCATTTTTGGTGCAAAACGAGAACGCACTTAGAGAGGCTTACTTTATCTTGTCTTATGTCCAATTATAAAAATGTGTTTAAAATAGAATGAAGGCATACTTCATTGATCTGCATTGTATACTCTCTAAGGTCTTAAAAATCTGAAAGCTGCGATTCTATCGCTAGGGCACTGTGAAGGGGACTCCCAGAAGCATGGCAGTTCCGTAGCCCGCGATACATCCGAAGAGCACCAGGTAGAATTCCACGGCACCCAACAACCTTCGGCTTTGGGTCCAACTGGCGGCTTTCCCAAGGAAAATCGCACAGAAAGTGGCCATTAGGACAAATGCCACTGCGAACAAGGGAATGTCTGCCTGAACGGTTCGACTCAGCTCATCATCCTCGCGGGGTGGGGGATAGATCGAACATACGTATTGTAACTGGCTGTTCAACCTTATACCCAGGGGAACAAAATATCATGTATCAAATCAACACCATCCAAACTCCATCAAAATCAACATCGACACCAAAACAAAAAAAAACATTTCACCATCCTTCACCCCGTACTGTAGTTACTTTCAATCTGGCAGTCAGTTAGTCACTTAATTTCTTTGTCAGTTAGTTCGTCAATCAAGCAATCAATCAATCAATCAATCAATCAGTCAATCAGTTCATCAGTTAGTTTGTTTGTCAGTCGTTCGTCAATCAGTCAGTTCGTCAGTTCATGTTTTTTTGTCCGTCCTGGGATCGCTTGGCATTCACAAAGACATTCACCCTGGAATAGCTCTGTTTGCTCAGTTGATTTTCGGTGAAGAGCTCCGTGACGGAGAGTTCCCAGTTCTTAAGTTCCTCATCGGCATGGTCTAAGCGAAGGATGAAGTCAACACGAAGCGCTGCAGCGCTGATCACCTAGCGGTTTGCCCTGGGTTTGAGTGTTGAACAAATTAAAAATGAGAATGTTAAATGATGTGCTAGGGGCAAGCCATTGGGATAGCGATGAACCCCACAAAAAGGATAAAAAAGGCTGGTCCGTTTTTAGTGTCTGAAGCCATCCTTTTTTTTTGGTGGAAAAGTCTTGTTCACCCATCCCATCCCTGTACCAAAATGATTCAAATGGTAATCTCCATTGGTACAGCACAACTGTGATGAGGATGAGAATATAAACGAAAATATCAAGGAAACCACCGGCCAGTCACGCTGCCACTGGCATTCCTCTGGATGCCTCCTAGGCTATCAGATGGATATGCATCTGCGCCATCAGGATACCTCTCAGCATTGATGGCACTCAGTACGTCAGCAGTACTTTCAATGGTCTCGTTGAAGTCTGAGGTGTTTCCAATGTAACGCAAAACGCCCGCGTTGAAGCATAAGTTCTGTGAGAGGACGCAAAAGTCCGCGAACACCTTGCCATTCCCATCCACTAAAGCCCTGACATCATCAGCCACTTGAAAGACCTCTCGCATCTTTTCAAGCTCCTTGGCTTTTGTGAATGAAGGGCACAAGGACATGTACCCTATAAGTCAGAGACCGTACTAAGTATGGTCTTTGGGGGGAGACCTTACTTTGCCCCTACCATCACGGAACCATTCATTTACGCCTGCAAGGTCCTGATCAACTGAGGTGTGCATCGGCTCATCATAGCAGCAGAACTGAACGAGAAAATTTGAATTTTCAAGGGGCTATATATATATGTGTATATATATATATACAGTATCTCAAAAGTAAAGTAGGTTTGAGATCTGCATTTGGATATTTCCCACAAGTTGAATAGTGTTTCACAGTTTCACCCATTGTTGGTTTCCCAACCGGCCGCACTTGGCTTGGCTTGGCGGCTTGGCCATGCTGGATGCAGTTTCATTGGGGCTCCTAATTTTGCAGCCAGCAAACATGGTTTGATGAAAATCTGTTGGGATGGTGCGATCGTCAGAAGCTCCTGAAGAAGAAAAACGCCAACCATTTATTCCTCTATCGAACATCATCTTGCAAAACTGACACCACCCACTGCTGATGCACTCCCTGGGCTTGATGCAAGGAGCGAGATAAAAGAGGGAGGAATACAAAGCGCAATTGGCGAAGCAGATTGGTGAAAATAAACAGAAAGCAAAGGTGAAGAAGGAGGGAGAGCCCAAAGATCTAGTTTTTAGCTCCTCAAAGTTCAAGATGAGACAGCCACCAAGTTGCAATATTGATGCAACATGATGCAACCATGTCAAGTCTTTTGGTGACGTTCCAAGATTCAGATATTGTGGAATCTTCATAAGACCATTTTTTGACTTTAATGCAAAGCTGCCAAGGTTGAACAAGTCAGCGAGACGCAAATGATACCATGAAAAGGGCGCTGAGTGTGTGAGTGGTTGTGACATGTTGTGACATTATGGCCTTATGGCAAGAAATTGCCAGGAAAACCCTAGGAATCAACATGGGTTCTGACGTGGCCAATCTAAGTGGCCTTTTTTGTACCATCTCATGCCGGGAAAAGCGTTTTGTGCAGGATCCAACATGACCTCATCCTATGGTCACCCCAGCCCGGCATGCAATTCTTTAGTCTAGGGTACCTTTGAATGGTCTTTACTGAAACGACTATACTAAGTATCGTCTTTTGACTCCCAGGGTATTATATATACAGTATATATATAATTATATATTATATATATATTATATATAAATACCCAGTAGACAGTAGACGCAAAGGACAGTATCCATCAATATCCCCGATAGATTCCACTTGTCAATTTCCCGCTGAGAACACCAGGGCTCAAGGACATTTCCTCCATCCTTGGCAGTGATGATCAAGCGACAAATCCGACCTCTAGCCGCGAAGTATCCCTGCGGCTAGCAGCGAAAAAATCACCATGCTGCAACGCTGTTGATGTGGCTGTGGCTTCAAACATCCCACTCATATTGCTACGTGCTATCATGTTTTATCATCACATGCACAAGTATTGTCATTTATCTATCCCATTCCATCCCATTCTAATATAATTCTGAGAAGCTTTCTCTCCCATATTATCCCGATCTGTCCCCTACAATGTCCCACCATGTCCTACCGCCATTTCCCCGCCTCCACCCAGTCCAAATTCTTCATTTGCTGCGAGCCTTGATCTACCCACAACTCTCGAGCCTCGCTCACGGCATTGAAGCGTAAGACGCCAAGGCCACACAGGAGACAGCCCAGCAGACTGATCAAAACACACCTGAGCAACAAAGAAACATAGTGTGCCAAACATTGCTGATTGGGTATGACATGGGGTTGTAATACATTGTACTACTGAATTTATTGGGGATTAAGGTATCCAAGATATTCACCAACCAGCCAGGATAGGACACACCTAAGCTGAGCAGCACAATTTTCAAAACGCTCGAGAGATGCGGCAAATCATTGGCATCTGGGGACCGCCAAGATATGATTGCGTATGGGTCTGGAACTTGACTATAACTTAAAAAGTTGGGATGGGTTTAACATGTTTAACGCTAAGAATAAGAGAAGATCTGGTCATCTAGTCCCTTCACAGTTTTGATCACAGCGGGCAAAATAGCATGGAGGATGGTACCCACTTGGATGAAACTGTTTTGGGCCTGGGTAAATCACACAAAACTATGTTCTTTTTCCAGTTTCGTCCCTGATTCGAAGAAACTCCCATTCCCACTACTGTCGCAAAAGTTGCATTTTTTCTCACAGGTTCTCTGTTGTTACAGATAAAACCCCCAGATCTTGCTACTAAAATTCCCCTCCCCGCCAAACCCACCATTCTTCCAGGTCAAATCAGTGAAATCACGTAAAATCCCCATGTTTTCCCCAAGTTTTCCGGTCAAAGTCCTCCATCCGAGGCACTTCCAAGGGTTGCGGGAACTCACCTTAGCCATTCGTCCCAATGCATGTCCTACTGCCTCCTCTCCCTGGGAGGTACATCGAAGCCAGGCATTGAGGCACGCTGCCATGGCGGGGGCACTGGGAGCACCGGTTTTGGAAAAACCACAACTGGCTGCAGATTTTGGAGATCACCTGCAGGTGGGTGTTTCCATAATCGGGGATCCCCAATAGCTGGGTTATTTCATAGAAAATCCTATGAAAGTGGATGATTTAGGGGTACCCCCATTTTAGGAAACCTCCAGATATCTTCAGATCAAAAACATGCAATTGGAGAATCCTTCGATGCATAGAAAGTTAATATCGAGAAAGCTCATTTGAAATATTTAGACATGAATTCGGATCCATTTAATTATATTATATAATATTATATATATATAGAATCGGTTCGACATGCTTTTTCACGAAGATAGGAAAGACAAGGAAACACGTTGCTATGCTTGTGAATTGTGTGGGCCGTCTTTTTGGAGTGGCCGGCTTCCAAAGTTTCCAGTTTCCGGTGAAGCTTAACATGAAAAACACACCATGTAACTGTGTTTTTGTCTAAAAATAGATTACTGAATTATCATGTTCTGTTTTTGAAATTCAATAACCATGCCCAACTGGATGTTGCCTTTTCCGTTCCGCCTCAGCACCAGGTCGCTTCGAGTTTTTTACAAAGCGTTGGCCGGGGATGGCTCAAAATGACTGGCCCAACAAAATGGGGCTTCGTTGGTTTATACCAAGCAGCAACGATTTCTTGGGTTGCTTCATGTTGCTTGATGTTGATTCTTGTGCTTCCAAGTTTGAGCCATACCCAACCCATCTTCTGGTTTTTCCCAAAGTCATTAGCAAAGGCATAGGCCCGGGACAAACTTTGCGCAAGGGGCATGCTAGATGTTAGGCCATGAAAATACACGTCAACTCACGAATGTTCAGCACTTTTCGTGATAAAGCACCCATTTTGCCGCACAGAAAGCTCTGGAAAGCTTCTGGCATATACCCAAAAAACGATTGAAATGATGTGACTTGGGACCACTACCTGCATGCCCCGGGGCTGTCACAAGACTGAGTTTGGCGACTCAGGTAAAATTTGCCGAAGCCTGTCCAGCTCTTCCCGCCTGGTGAATGGTGAATTTGTTGGGGTTCATGTTAAGCAAACAAAAAACAGCGATGAATCAACGATCATGCTGTGTATGAGGGAATCTATATAAATATATACATTTATATATACATATATACATATATACATATATACATATATACATATATACATATATACATATATACATATATACATATATACATATATACATATATGCATATATGCATATATGCATATATGCATATATACATATATACATATATACATATATACATATATACATATATACATATATACATATATACATATACATGTGTATATATATATATACATATGTATATACAGGTTCTACCGGCTGTATCATATATTGCCTGTGCCTATGTATACATATACATGTATATATATACACATATTATACTTACATCCATTATGCATATTAAATGTGTGTATATATATATATATATGCATAGAGGCTATATTTGGGACATTGCCATATTGACCAACACAACATTTGCAGTATCCCTGTTTGTCTCCAAACGGAGGATGGAATGGCAAGCAAGCTTCGTGCGGGAACAATGATGATAAACCACGGGGGGTGGGGGTACCCCATTGGGAGAAAAACTAACAGTAATTATAGGGTCACATACAAATGCCCGGCACATGTGTTTGATTTGAGGTGAAAGGTCCTTAGACATCCCTGCGTTTGTGCGATTCCGAGCAATGAATGAGTCGAGGTTAATTAGTTCCGGGCTTTGAAACAGTCCATTCCGCAGAATCGCCACAGCACTCGAATCTTGGCCGCTGGCAATGCTGACTCCCGCACTTGTCCTCATCCAAACGCATCAGAATTTGATAGAATTTGGAGAGCTACTTTTCTCTGGTTGCTGGCTTCAGACTGTTGAATTAGTGGCGCCCATTCTTGTTGGTGTCATACTAATACTCTTTGCAACATTGGCATCATTCCAGTGCGGATGGCTAACATCTCAGTGAATTCTCTGAATATTGATAAATCATGATAAATCCTCATTGTTGCTTTGCGTTGATTGCATTCCCCCTAGTTGATATCTCCATGATTGTTGGTATCAAACAAATCCCCATGGCCTAGTTAATGCCCATGCTGGTCATACTTCAGAACGTGCCAACCCCGGTCACCTTCTTAATATCGGCTTAAATTGGGATATTGATGAACCATGATGAACCCAATTTTGGGATATGTTGGGACTAGTTGCTATTCACCCATTGCCATCTCCCATCTGTTTCCGGACAATGTTCCCAGTTCTGATGGTTCCATCGAACCATCAACCATCAGTACCAAAGCCATGGCAGCCATGTGACCCACGGCTCCTTCTTCCAAGTGCTGGGCAAAGGCGCGTTTCAGCTCGTCCAGTTCCTCGGCAGCGAAAAGCATTGGGATGGAGAGCCAAAATCATCGCCAGATATGTCGAAAATCCGGATGTTTGAAAGTTTGCAGACGATTCGCATCAATTTTTGGGATGTTTAAATTATTGCCATGTCTGATTACCACCCAGCAATAGTGGCAATGTGACACATCATCTGCTTGGGATCATCCCAAAATGAAAAAAAAACAATGGAAATACGCTAGTCGAAACCACGATTCCTTCAGATTTTTGGGGGAAACCAAAATAAATGTGATATTACCATATGATTATATGTATGTGTATATATATATATATAGGTTTGTCTGAAAATTGTGTGCCCCTAAACCCAACGGTTAATGAACATGTTCCCTTTTGAATGGCTATAATCAGGGATATACCCTATTTTCAGACACACCCATATAATATAACGTTCCCAAAATGGTGATAGAAACAACAATCATGGTTCCAAGTTCAATCTGGTCCATGGTTGAACCTTGGTGCAATCTGGCATGTTTGTTGGCATCCATCAAATCAAAGTGTCATAATAATGGTTGGTTAAACCAGTTATACACATATATATATATATCCCCATAAATCCAGTTTTGATAGTGAAATCTGCATAAATCCACCATTTTTGGGGGGGAATATCCACTGGATCCATGGTGAATGATCCATGATCCAATCATTCACGGCCGCCTCGCGATAGGGTGCTCCCCGAAGTGCCCTCAATCCAGCCTCCGACGTCTTGGAGTCATCATTTTCCCTACCTTTTTTTGTGGCCGTTTGAGGGGGGTTCATCATCTTAAATTATCCATTTTCAGACAGAGCCATGTGAAATCATCAGATTTTTTGTGAATTTCGAGATGTTTCAATGTGGAAACAAACTGGCAACTGGTTTTTGCCAAACTTTCTAATCCCTCTGGCAACGAAAACCAGCCCTGGTCTATCCCAAGACCGGGTAGCTTGGGCTACAATCCCACTGTTAAAGGCTGACCAGAGGTCGCCCCAGTTGATTATAGAAATACAGAAGGCCCGGGGGACCATCTATTCATATTCTTAACCGATTGGGAAGCAAAATCGTCATACACGCCCCTTCGAGCCCTGGTTTAGTAATGCACCCGTTTATGTTAGGTTCCCGCCTCGGGGAGTTATTCTAATTGAAGGATAAGAGTATGCCCTTTCATAGCTAATTAAATTGAATGTTCCAATTCCAATTCAAATACAAGTTTTGTAAGTCCTATCTACTGTGGCCCATTATAATTATGGATATTATATGATATTATGGTCAGTTAAACCCTCCAACATCCGTTGTCCGTTTATCGTAAATTTCAAGGTGAAAATTGCCATGAACATCGGGGATCAATCCCAGCCATCCTTGGTGCACCTCTGCATCTTGCAGACTGTTCACCATGGCCAAGAGGCGCTCACCCAAGGGCACCGTCGCAATGGGTGCAGCCGCCTCCTGGTGTCCAAGAAACCATTTACCACCACCACCATCATCATCATCATCACCACATTTCATAGTGCAAAAGTTCCGAAAACAGTTCAAGGCAGATAATGGTGGGCTAAGCATAAATTTAATGACGTATATATATATATATATACGTGTATATATATAATTATACATGTATATATATATATACACATATATATATATAATATATAATATATAATATATATAATATAATAATATTATATATATATTATATATTATATTTATAATATATATATATAATATATATATAATATATATATATAATATTTTTTTTGACTTCCAGTTGCTCCTCCAGTTGCGTGGCCACGGCTCGCACTTGTGAGGCCCAGTGAGGAATATCGACCTCCAAATCCATGGGAATTCGCGTGGTTTTTCGATGGAAAATAAAAAAAAAAAAAAACATCCCGGAGGTGCCCCTCCTCGCTGCGTTTCCTCAGGATCACGTTCTCCTCTTGGAGCCTGCCATCCCAGGTTCTAGTCATGTGTTCAATGGGATCCCGAAAATAGATGGAGGTTTCTAACTGGGAAAATCAATCGAACTTCAAATGCTGGATTTTCCAGCAAGGCATGTGGCTGATGACCTTTTTAGCGAACCTTCCGAACTTGGGGGCGTATTTGGAGCCAACACACAGCTATCCATCATCTAGTTCCACGGGTTGATCAAAAGGTGAGTTGTCCTCGGTGATCAGTCGCTAAAATACCAGTGGTTTAAGATGTTTAAGCCTTGAATCTGCGTCATTTCTACCTTCACCCCATAAGTTTGCAGCCATCTCGCAGGGTTAAATCCTCCATGTTCAGACACACCAAAACAGATGATTGGTGATGAACCCATGATATTCCTAGGATATCCTACCATTATGCCATAGATATTCATAGATATTCCGTTAACGGTTGGATGTTTGTTGGGATTCTTCCAAGACCGGCCGGGCCGCAAAATTGCGTGGCTGGCTTGCGCGCGGCCTCGCATGGCCTTCCCGGAGAGTTTCCAGTTCTTCTCTCATCGAAGCCACCTCTTTTTGTGGTTCACAGCTGTTGGACCAGAAATCGAT
Source organism: Cladocopium goreaui (assembly GCA_947184155.2). Taxonomy (NCBI): domain Eukaryota; class Dinophyceae; order Suessiales; family Symbiodiniaceae; genus Cladocopium; species Cladocopium goreaui. Next base: position 40,681 of record CAMXCT020000029.1, read on the forward strand.
GGATTTCTTGACCAAACATCCAAAGATATCCAAAGATATCCAAAGATTGAACGGAAAATCGACTGGAAACCATGGCTTTACAGGGCTTTTACAATCTATATACAAAGAATAGGGTCCTGTAAATGTTCCCTTAAAACGTGACCAAACCTGTAAAATCATGTAAAATCTGCTTTACACAGTGACACAGGGTACACATTACGAGCTTGAATCTCCCATGTGCCCAGTTCATCACTAGACCATAAAGTGAAGCAAAAAACTTATCCATTTCCACCTGCTCAGGGTCCAAGTGAAGCAAGTGGGAGGATGTCTTGCTCTTTGGCTTGGTGACATCCTGTGAGGATTTCGCTGATGCAGATGCAAAAAAGACTTCAAGAACTTCAGACCCAGCCAGCGATTCTGCAGTCATGGTCCAAGCTAGGAAGTGGTCAGTACCGCTTCGTAGCTATGGTTGGTAAGATCTCTGAGCTGTCTTTCCCCACCAATGGGGTACGTCCTCCTTCCTCACTAGCAATTAACATCATCAGCCAGGAATAATCATCTCAGAAGAAACAGAGGTGCGATTCCACTGCTGAGAAAAGAGTACCCTGCATCTTTGACATCGCTCCTTGCCCTTTGCTATCAGCGGGATGCCCAACTTTGGTCCTCGCAGCTGTTTCTGTAGGACGAGGCACACTGTGGTACCTGGTACACTGTGTTATCACACCAAGTAAATAAATGCGAATGATAACAATAATGTTCATCTCCTCTAAATATGGTAGAAGTGGAATCATATAGAATCTAGGTCCAATAGGTCTTGATCCCCCGAAACTGAGTTGAAGCCCCTTTTGTAGTCCCAATCCGACTCATTCTGAGCGTGGGGCCCGTAAATTCCGGGCACACCGTCTGGACAGCACCGCCCAAGGCCTGGTTGTTCATTCGAAATTAAAACTTTCAAACCTTCGGGTTCTACCTTACAGCAAATTTTGGAGTGTATGTGGACCTCACTCCCGAAAAAGAAAAAACACACCTTTTCGCAGAAACTTGGAATACAGTGAATACAGACTTCAGAGGTCATAAAGCCAGCCTGGGCTCCTAAAGTGAGGAAAACCAATGGAAAACCAGCTTGTTGGGTCATCGAAATCTCTGCATCTGGGCCCAGGCATAGATGCAGGTGATCACCTCAGAGTCGCGGCGATTCCGCGGCGATTCCGCGTATGGCACCGTGGCACCGGATCCAGATCTCAGGGCTCCACAGAGTCCACATTCTTCTCTTCATACCTGAGGCGAAACGTGGTACCATGTGGTACCATGTGGTACCTGAGGATCCTGAGGCCTGCCCATTGGGGTTTCAAAGGATGGGAATTCCATGGAGTTCCAATGTATTTACCTATTTTACCATTGAAGTGATGGGGAAATTCTGATGAATCCTTTTTGGAGTGATGAGCTGCGCTATTTTTGGACACCATTTCGGAACAGCCTCAGGGTGGCTGATGTATCCTTGCCGGCAACCTTTGTTTGTTCAGCAGCTTCTGTGAAAAAAATCGTGTCCATCATCGTCTCTGTGCAGTACTTCAGTGCCAACCATTCCTATACTTGACCAGACTCAGCAACGCAACGCATGAATGGTCCCAAAAATGTGCAAATCCCCCACATCCGCCATAGTTCCTGGAGGCATCATACACTTGACCATCCTCAGCAGTGCTGAGTCGTTGAGTAGTGACCTTTTTTCATCTTGAAACCAGGCGCCAATCCCCCAGCCTGGCCCGCCCCGAAACCGGCGAGCTGCAAATCTGGCGTGTCGAACATGGAGCTCTCGGGAAGGCCCAGATCTCGGGCCTAGGCTGGGTGGATGGTTTTCGGATGATTTTTGATTGATGTTTTTGAGATGGTTCGATTGTAAAAAAAATGCTCAGTGAAGTTACATCCACTTACATCCCCGATTGGATAAATGGTGCTCCGATATTTTGGGGCAGCTCCACCAGTTCTTTGGTATCTTTGCCACCAGCTTGTTCCCAGGGACCCGGCAGCATTCAGAAATTTGGTGATGTTCTCCTAGGTTCACCAGGTCGATTTCATGGAAACGGCTCTATAGATCTTTCCCATCCAACATGTATGTGTGTGTGTGTATTATGTCTATAATAAGATATGATAAGATATGTTAGTATGTCATATATATATATTCATATATATATATTCATATATACATATATAATCATATATATCTACAATATCTACAGTATAGAATGTTATATGAGAGTCCAGACGTTTCCTGTCCCGCTTCATCCAGCGGTGAAGATCTGCCAAGTGTCCATCTGTTTGAAGGGCACATTTTGCTGATTCACCGTCCTGGGGAGGTTGGGTTGTGAAACTCTGCAACTGTGACGCAGATGCGACGATTTGGATAGGCTCCTGATGAGGCCCGGTTGGATAGCGTTGACCAGGTTGCAGAGAATGATACCTGACTCCAAAATGTTCCAAGAATCTGAAATCAAAGGTTTTCCACTGAAATCCGCGTGAAGATCGCACCAAGTCCGCAAAGGTTTGAGGCCAAGTCAACGAGTCAAGGACCCAAAATGACCAGCCCTTTTTGCAGGGTTGCTTTCAGATCCATCCTAAATCACTAGCAATTGGGGTCTCTGAAAATGAAGGATCATGTCTCTGAAAAAAAGGTCATTTGAACAAATAAGCCTCAGATTTCCAGGGCTTTACCAGGCCTTTCCCATGAAGCCTTCAGGTCCCGCCATGGAAAGCCTGGCACCTCACCGTGACGTTCTCGAACGGCCGCGCCTGATTTCAGCCACTCTGCAACCGTGGTGTCGCCTTTGACACCTTGGTAGCACTGCGACGGGCGGCTTGGCTGTGTCCGATGAACAAAGCATAACAAATTGAGACAGGACATGTTTACATCATGTTTACATCATGTTTACACATGTTTACATTTACATCATGTTTGATATCAATCAAATGAATGGATATGAATGGTTTGATCCACTTCTGTTTTGGTTTCGGATGAGTTTGGAATTCGGAAGTGGCTTCTCCCAGGCGTTGCTCCTGCCATCACCATAGGACCCGGGCTACCAACGATGGCCTCAATCCATTGCACAACATCTTGCCTCAGATTTCGGCTGCAGAAAAATCTATGGTGGGTTTCTTTCAAATGGGAGACCCCCAAACCAATGGTTCAATGGTTCCAATTAATGTCAACCCTGGATTAATAAACCCCTAGGCTGTTTAATTGGGAGGGTACCATTTAAGTATCAGATTATGACTATTGGAGGAGTACCACCCTAATTAATAAACCATGGTTTATTAATCCGGGGTTGACATTACAAAGCATCTTTTTTTGGTGTTCAAGTCCCCCATTTTAAGAACCCCCCATATAGTTTCGCAAATGGTGATGGGTCGTCAAACGTTGATAACTACAATAGATATGATATGACCAAAAATCTGCAGCTTGGTTGCCCCGTTATTTGACCAATGCCCCAAAAAAGAAAAGGACGATGTTTTTTTGCCATGTAGCATCCCTGTTTCTTGTTGCTTGGTGTCCTTCTTTTCCTCAACATGTATGTTGCATTGTTGTTCTCCAGTATGTGGGAATAGATGTGAAGCACACACTGAAGCGGTTGGATTCCTGACATGCCATTTTTTTGAAAAGTATATAGTCGTACCCCCTGTTCAGAAACTAGCCACTGGATGTTCTGTCCTTATGCTGAACAGAAAACTTAATACACCTTTCACAGTACCAGCTTCATGTATGCTATGTGACTTGGGGCATGCCCCCAAACCGAGGTTTAGGCCTAAACCAGATCAGAGCCGTGGATCATGCAGGTCCCCCTGTCTTAATTTTGCGGATTAAATGTCCATGTTTGGCAGGAGCCCCGTTCACCCCCATTTTGCGTGCCGTGACAAATCACAAACATACTTGGGGATGCAGTTCGACTTCAGATACTTCAGGAAGTGGGTACATTGCCTTTTTATGATTGGTTCTATCCCACATATCGAAGCAAGATTGGTTATATCATGTTATATCATGTTATATCCATAGCCATCATGATATTGCCATTCTGGATATTGCCATCGTGGTGGCTGGACATTTGTTCCCAGCTGCGAGACATTGGCGTGCCTGAAAATGACTTTCACTTAAGGTGTCCCACTTGAACATGCCATATTTTTGGTGGAGAACATGATGATAAATCAATCATAATCAATCATAATCAATGATAATTCTCAGAAGGATTTCGGTGTTGTTTTCTCAAAAAGGACCAATGATGACCCCTGGGGCCCTGTCTCGTTGTTGGCACTTCTCTTGGACTTTTGGTCCCAATCTGCCACCGCAGCTGCTTCATCATCCATTGAATTTGGTGAAGATTAAGAAGTTTAATTAAGCTTAACTGATGAAGTTAAATTTAGCAAGATTGTTAGCATAGTCAATTTAGAAAGTTCGTACTGAGTTTGATATCTGGTTGTTAACTATCCAGAACTATCCTTTTAAAAACTGGCTAAAAGGCGAAGAACTAGGCCATGATGACCCAACTTGCATAGCAGGGAAGTTTGCTCTGAGAGCCTCAAAGCCTCCAGCAACGACCCTTCATGACTCATACAGCTGTGGCACCCCAATGCCCCGGATGCAGTGAAGCAATGAAGCCTTATGGCCATTACAAACGACAGCGTTTGTTGGGATGTATATGGATTGATTAACCGTGACCTGTAACCCATTCAATTGTGGGGTGAAGATTTAAAACCATGATGTTGACAAGTTGAAATCGACTTTTGCTGGGGCACCTAGTTCTCACCCATGCCCAATGATTACCAGACCAGTCCTGCCCATTAGTCAAGAACAAAGGGTACCCATCTCTGAATCCAAATATATTTCAAATAAAGTAAGGGAGAAAAAAAGAGGGACATATCAGACATCTCCGATTATTGCCAGATAGAAGGTTGGATCAAAAACATGTCCAAAACAGGGCCCCAATGCCAGGTTTTCTTCACCCTGCGCTGAAAGTCGGCAAAGCTGAGCACTTGGCCCAGCGACTCAGCATGCAAGCAGAATTCGTTCCCTCTCTCTTGGAGAAGATCAAGCAGGTTGTCCTACTTTCGGCCAGCTCCCACGGCCCTCTTCTCCAACCGATACACTGCACTTTCCGGTTAGTCGGAAGACATGGTACCCACCAAACGGCCACTTTAGTTGGGAAAATAATGATAAACCAGTGGATCTAGGGTACCCTATTTGCAAGCAAAGCCACTTAGTGTCACCACAAGTAACCCTGGCTTTTGAATAAGAAGAGCATCAGAAACCAGCATTATCAGGAAACATTAGCAGGTATCAGGTTGAAGGCAACCCCCTACAGCTTCACCTTCCAAAACCCTTGGAAGACTTTGCCGACGACCAATCTGTACTGACGTATCCAATAACATCTGCAGCTCGCGGAACACTCAGGCGCAATGTTTCAGGCAGGCTGCATAGCCTTCAGTCATCTTCTCTGGAGGAAAGGAACCTTCAAAGTCGGTTTCAAAGCGTCCCGTCTCCATGTTTTCTGTCAATTCCTGGAGATCTCCCCAAATGAGGAACAGTCTTCTTACCCACAAAGTGCAGGTATCACCAAAAATGGAAAGAGTCACCCCCCAAAAAATGAGATTAAGTGAGGCAGTTAAACATGCTAAAGCTAGAGAATTCGCGATTTCATCATGACATATGATGAAATATGTGGATTTATCCAGCAAAAACTAGGGGTTTCACTGGCTTCACCATTGAAAAATATGGATGTCACCAGCCCCACTTTTGCCTGGGCAGAACTTTGCCAAGGCAAGTGCCTTGCTCATCCACCTCTCAGCCCACCTCATGGAGATGTGATGTTCATGGGATATCATGGAAAATCGCAATTTGATGTGTTTTTTGGGGGCTCAGCCATCAACTTAATGGGATTTCATATGATTTCATGAGTTTTAATGGGCATTTAATGGGGGCTTTGTTGGACAATCATAATATAAATGTTTGCTTGATGTGATAGTTATTGATAGTTGCATGCGTCTGAGAATAGGGGACAACCACAATCTATGGCGTTTTCATGGGATGTAGTAGTCTCGGATATCGATTCCATGGGATATCCAACCAAGAACATGATATCTGGGTGTCTCTGGAAATGGGGGTTCAATGTGATTCTAATGGGGATATGACTGGGGAAATACTGGGACGTAATGGAATATTAACATTTGTACAACCAACAAAATGATGTTATGTGTCTGGAAATCTAGTATAGTATACCCCTCGATTTTCGGCTACCTCATAAGGAAAAATAATGATAAACCAGTGGATGGAAATGTGTTCCCATAATTTTCAGACAAACCCACGCTAGTCGAAGCAGTTTTCAGTCATGGGGGCGCACCAGCACCACCGAGAAGTAGCGTATCAAGAAAGGGCCGTCTGGCAGTACACAAGGCTCTGAGCCGCTAACTTGTACTGCTGCATACGGAAGAATTGCGCACCAGTGTTCCTGCCAATGCTCGCGAAACCATTCAGCAACTTCACATGCCCCTTGCGACTGGTTCTACCAGTTGGTTCGGCGGGTGCCAGTGTCATTCAGCCTTCCAGCCGGTACATAGTACATAGTAGAATTGAAAACAAAACATCACCCTATGGGTCAAAAACCCCCAGTACTCTCGAGGAATTTCACAGCTTGCGAACTTGACAATCACCATGTAGCCAGTCTGCGGCTCCCCACCAGGCGGTAGCAACGAGCCACTTCACCTCTTCCTCCGATGGAGCTGGTCATCCCATTTCATGGGAATCAGGGCTGGCTATCTTTGAGGCCCAATGGATTGATGATCACTCAAGGACTGGGTATACATCTCCAAGTTTTGACCATGGCAGCCATGGCATGAACTTCGCAAAATGCAAATGATAGACTTTTAACACTAGGTCACTTTTGAGAAACTCCCAGCCTTGGGATACTGCGGATCCTCAGTGCGGCCGGGTTACTAGAATTTCCCGACGAAGCAAGAGAGAGAGAGAGGGAGGGAGGGAGAGAGAGAGAGAGAGAGAGGGAGAGAGGATAGTGCAAATAGAAAGCACTACAAGGGCCCAAAATCTCCATTTTCGATATAAAAATCATCGCTCAAAGCCATGTTTGCAAGTTACATGTGACTTTTCATGGAAAACACTCCGATCTGCCCAGTCTCCCTTGAGCCACCAGACCTTTGAGTTGCCAGATCCTCCAAGGATGTTGAGGATACCTGGCAAACCCTGAAAAGGTGGCACCTGGTTGATCCATCTGGAAATCTCAATGATCAACCAGGTGATTTAATGATGGTAACAATGGTGGTAACCTGACATCAATGATGGTAAGTCTCCTGCATCTTTGACAGCAATGATGGTAACAACCCAATGAAGTCTTAGCCAAACAGCTCAAATCTGCAGTTCTTTTTCTGCGGTTGAATCGCAAAAAATGTGGGATGAAAATACAGGATTCTCCCATCAAGAAGTAAGCTGAAAATGTGCAATTGATTGCACGAAAACCGTTTATCATGTTCCCCATGAAAATCACCCATTCAGGATATCTCCCGCCTTCAAAGATTGGGAGACTGTCATTCTTGCAGCTGTTCAGGGACAGCATCTCACCTCGCCGGCTTCGTAGATTGGGAGGCTGTCATTTCAGTATCCATGTGTATATATATATATATACAGCTTCTATATGTATATATATATGTGTGTATATGTGTATATATATATATATATATTGTATATATATATAGTGTGTATATATATAGTGTATATATATATACTGTGTATGTATACATACATATATATATATATACAGCTTCTATATATGTGTATATATATATATATGTGTATATGTGTATATATATATATATATGTATATGTATATATATATATATATATGTATATATATATATATGTATAATAAATATAATACAAATCTAGTGTTCTTCAAAAATGGTACCCCAAGATTGCCATTCAAAACAGGCAAATGGTAATCCTGTGGAAAAATGTGTACCCCATTTTCAGACAAACCCACTCTGTATATACACATACAAGATCCTGTAAGTGTATAATTCTTTATACACGTCCGAGTCATGGTGCATGCAAACCCATCTGTGAGGGGAGTGCTGACCAGTTGCGATATGCCGGAAGGGCCTGTTTGTAGTCGAGCACCTAAGGTCGTTGACATCCTATGATATGCCAACAAATGGATGACATATGAACCAGAAAAAAAAACATCAATGTTAACCCTAGATAAATAAGCCACTGGGGACTGGATGACATCCACCAAATTCCCGAATCACTGGTCTCAGATCATCTGTCTTTGCCATTGCCCGTTTCTTCCCGTTTCTTCCCGTTTCTTCCCGTTTCTTCCCGTTTCTTCCCGTTTCTTCCCGTTTCTTCCCGTTTCTTCCCGTTTCTTCCCGTTTCTTCCCGTTTCTTCCCGTTTCTTGGCCCCGGACCCCTCCAGAGACCAAGCCGCAAAGATACTGCTTCAAGCAGTGAAAAGCAAGCCTCACCGGGATGGGAATTTTTGGCTTGGGATGAGCCCAAAATCCACTGGTTCATCATCATGTTCTCAATAATAAGATAACATTAACATATAAAACACATATAACGTTATTATAACATATAAGATCATATGTGTATATATATATATAACATATACATATATATATACATAATATTATCCCATTATGAATGAAAAGCATGGTTATATCAGTTATATCATAATCACATATAATCACAGCATTTCCCAATAAATAATGTGTCAGAGATCACTGGCAGACCGCTCCCTCCACTGGATCATCCGCCTCCTGCACGAGGTGGCTGCGGCAATCTTTGACATCCTCGGAGCTGACCTCCCTTGGGAATGCCATGGATTTAATGGGATTGAACCAAGAAAAATGGTGATTTCATGGGATTTAACTAAGTTTACTGAGTTTACTGACCAAAAAGCCAGGACTTTCCCGTGGCTTTTCTGACATGTTGACTGTTGGAAGCAAAGATGTAGTCCAAAGGATTCCTTTAGCAAACATGGATCTGGCTGTCTCTATGTACGTGTATGTGTATATATAATGTGTATATATTATACATATATATATATATATGATACATATATATATATATGTGATATACGTCATACATGTATACACATCTGCATAGTTCGTATAATGTTCGTATAAGTTTCTAGATAAACTATCCAACAATGCACCTAAAAAGTTCGGCCTGTAGGGGAATCCTCCATTGACCTTCCACCAGAAGACGTCACCGAGGTTCGCTAGGAGACTCCGAGCACCCAAGTCTTCTGCTTTTGCTGCCTGTGCCACCCCTCAAAATCCAGCGGTTAAAAAATGTCTTTTCCTATCCGCCGGCAATTTCAGATGGCTATGGAAAAGCACCATTCATAGGCAAATTATCTAATGTATCGGTGCTTCAAGCGGCCCATGGGGCATCAACCGGAGCCAATGCCGGCAACCATCCCAGGTGGAATGGCGTTCGTGCAGTTCCCGTGACCATCTGTGGATAGGGGCCCGAAAAAAATGTCCCAAGGTAGAGGGTTCAATTACTATGATTGATGATCATGATATTTCCATGTCATAAGCCTAGTCTGGCATCCCCAGTCGTTACCAGGTTCCCACCATGTCGACAAACTTCCGAAGCTCCTGCTCAGGGTCCTTAGCATCGCCAGGCTTCTTTAGGAACGGTCGGCCTAAAGAAAGATCCACAAAGACCTGCTGACAATGGATGAAAATGGATGAAAATGGATAAAGCAGTTGAAGATTATGAAAGTGTCTGGTTCCTTTTGATTTCCAACATTCTTCAAATATACCAATCTACTTTATCATGGGGGAACCCCTAGGCCCTAAATCATCCATTTTAATAGGATTGTCCAGTCTAAACTATCATACATATAATTTGTACATATAATTTGATATATAAATGATATATACATACATACATACATACTTACATTACATACTTACATTACATACTTACATTACATACTTACATTACATACTTACATTACATACTTACATTACATACATACATTACATACATACATTACATACATACATTACATACATACATTACATACATACATTACATACATACATTACATACATACATTACATACATACATTACATACATACATTACATACATACATTACATACATCATTACATATCATACATTACTACATACATTACATACATTACATGCATTACATGCATTACATGCATTACATGCATGACATGCATTGCATACATTACATACATTACATACATTACATACATTACATACATTACATACATTACATACATTACATACATTACATACATTACATACATTACATACATTACATACATTACATACATTACATACATTCATACATTACATACATTACATACATTACATACATTACATACATTACATACATTACATACATTACATACATTACATACATTACATACATTACATACATTACATACATTACATACATTACTACATTGCATACATTACATTGCATACATTGCATACATTGCATACATTGCATACATTGCATACATTGCATACATTGCATACATTGCATACATTGCATACATTGCATACATTGCATACATTGCATACATTGCATACATTGCATACATTGCATACATTGCCTACATTGCATACATTGCATACATTGCATACATTGCATACATTGCATACATTGCATACATTGCATACATTGCATACATTGCATACATTGCATACATTGCATACATTGAATACATTGCATACATTGCATACATTGCATACATTGCATACATTGCATACATTGCATACATTGCATACATTGCATACATTGCATACATTGCATACATTGGATACATTGCATACATTGCATACATTGCATACATTGCATACATTGCATACATTGCATACATTGCATACATTGCATACATTGCATACATTGCATACATTGCGTAAATTGCGTACATTGCTACATTGCGTACATTGCGGACAGCGTACATTGCGTACATTGCGATACATTGCGTACATTGAGTACATTGCGCACATGCGTACATTGCGTACATTTGCGTTACCATTGCGTACATTGCGTTAATTGCGTACATGTGCGTACATTGGCATATTTGGGCATTACCTGCAATCATTGCATACATTGCATACATTGCATACATTGCATACATTGCATACATTGCATCCATTGCATACATTGCATACATTGCATACATTGCATACATTGCATACATTGCATACATTGCATACATTGCATACATTGCATACATTGCATACATTGCATGCATTGCATGCATTGCATACATTACATACATTACATACATTGCATACATTGCATACATTGCATACATTGCATACATTGCATACATTGCATACATTGCATACATTGCATACATTGCATACATTGCATACATTGCATACATTGCATACATTGCATACATTGCATACATTGCATACATTGCATACATTGCATACATTGCATACATTGCATACATTGCATACATTGCATACATTGCATACATTGCATACATTGCATACATTGCATACATTGCATACATTGCATACATTGCATACATTGCATACATTGCATACATTGCATACATTGCATACATTGCATACATTGCATACATTGCATACATTGCGTACATTGCATACATTGCATACATTGCGTACATTGCGTACATTGCGTACATTGCGTACATTGCGTACATTGCGTACATTGCGTACATTGCGTACATTGCGTACATTGCGTACATTGCGTACATTGCGTACATTGCGTACATTGCGTACATTGCGTACATTGCGTACATTGCGTACATTGCGTACATAACGTACATAACGTACATAACGTACATAACGTACATAACGTACATTACCTACATTACATACAATTACTACTTTAGCATACATTACATACATTACATACATTACATCATTACATACATTACATACATTACATACATTACATACATTACATACATACATACATACATACATACATTACATACATTACATACATTACATACATTACATACATTACATACATTACATACATTACATACATTACATACATTACATACATTACTACATTACATACATTACATACATTACATACATTACATACATTACATACATTACATACATTACATACATTACATACATTACATACATTACATACATTACATACATTACATACATTACATACATTACATACATTACATACATTACTACATACATTACATACATTACATTCATTACATACATTACATACATTACATGCATTACATACATACATACATAACATACATACATTATCATTACATTTACTTACATTACCTTACATGACATACATACAGTTACATTACATTACATTACATTACATTAGCTACATTACATACATTACATACATTACAGACATTTCCTACATTGCATACATTGCAGCGTACATTGCATACATTACATACATTACATACATTTACATACATTAGATCATACATTACATACCGTACATACATTACATACATTTACCGTACAAGGGGGGGGGCGGAAATACATTGAAATCCATGAAATACATCATAATACTTCATACATTACAGTACATTACATACATTACATACATTACATACATTACATACTTACATACATTACATACATACATCCGATGTTACATAATTACCATACATTACAAACATTAACAAACATTACATACATCACTTTGTCTTTACATACATTACATACATTACATACATTACATACATTACATACATTACATACATTACATACATTACATACATTAATACATTACATACATTACATACATTACATACATTACATACATTACATACATTACATACATTACATACATTACATACATTACATACATTACATACATTACATACATTACATACATTACATACATTACATACATTACATACATTACATACATAACATACATAACATACATAACATACATAACATACATAACATACATACCATACATAACATACATACCATACATACCATACATACCATACATACCATACATACCATACATACCATACATACATACATACATACATACATACATACATACATACATACATACATCCATCCATCCATCCATCCATCCATCCATCCATCCATCCATCCATGCATGCATGCATGCATGCATGCATACATACATACATACATACATACAGATATATACAAAAATAATCAAATATACACACGGCCTAGGTAAGCCGAATTCTTGCCGCTTCAACTCCCACGATCACGTGTTCAAATTCACCCCGTTCCCCGCGCCTGCAACCACGGCAATGGGCAGCTCTCCGCACGACCTTTGTTTTGTCTGGCTGGCTAAAACCACTTCCTCATTGACCCCATTTTTCAATATTTTTTGTAATATGCCAAGCTTTTGTTGTTCCAATGATCCCTGAAAAAATGGCGATCAAATCTTTTGCGTTGTTCACACCATGTCACACCTACCACTCCCAATGATTATCCAGAAGATTGGTACACATCAAACTTGGGCAGCTTTTTCATGCATAGAATGGTATCCCATGCACGATTGGCAGGGCCATCCTTATCTTGGCAAAGTCATGCAAACAGTACTGCAAACCGGAAATCTGAAATCAGTGCTGTCCCATCACCAAATGGGTAGTTATACACCATCAAATTAAGTTTGACACTTGTTTCATTGATTTGAACATGGTTGAAATTATTTTCGCCGGAATTCTTCACCATCACTAGTTGGTGCTGAATCGCAGATAGTAAGCGGGTTATGTATGGCCTCAGTTACAACTGGACTCACCCAACCGGTACGAGTACCACAGGTGGGATAAGTAGGATTTTACCATTGCTGGGGTTATAACCCACTTCCTACCTGAGGCGAACCAATATATCCTATAAATCACATTGAATCCCATTATATTCCCATGGTCAACCACCATCAACGATAAATCACTATTTTACTGGGATGAACCACTAAGTACCATCAGGTACCCCCCCAAAAAGGTGTTTGCCGGGCCGGGCCTGCGATAAGCGACCACCAGGTACCCAAAGAGCAGAACCAGGAGCCTAAGCCCAACGGGGGCAACGTGAAGGATTGTCATTTTCCATCTATGTTATCACACCTATATATTGTATACCCTCTGGACATTTGTTACATGGGGAAAATTGTTTTTGAATGGGATTGAATGGGTAAATCATCGAACTATAAATGGGCCATGTTCATGCATGTTCACATATAGTGGTATATAGTCTAAGAATGTCTAAGATAGGTTGAACGTACCTTTGGATGCCTTTGGAGCATACCCTGAGCCCCTCCAACACTTCAATCGTGGGGGATCTTTTCATAAAGCCGCTTCAAATGGCATGGTTTATGCTACAAGGCTTCTGTTGGATCGATGCTCGCCAGGTGGATGGAAGGAAACACGACAGGACAGGAAACCGTGAAACATTTTACCCGTTGCAACACCATCGTGGAAGTAAAACAAAAAACAACTCGTTAACCAATTCCGGAAAAAATGAGGTGCAAAAAAACACCAGTTATCACTGGGCCAGGCCATAAAATCTGGCAAATGAGTTTTTGAAAAGCCACACAAAAATTCACCAATGTCGACCATGCGGCCACCACGTCCCAAGGCAGATTATGCATAGACATTGCTACCTCTGTTGTCTGGTTTCGTTGTATTCATCCTTTTTTTTGGGGGTCAATAACGGGTCAATAATATGTCAATATACTCCGAAATGCAGTATATCTAGCCTTTCAGATCCTTTCAGGGCCTCGCCGCTGCAGACCAAATGCCCAAAGGTCACAAGGCCAAAAGCTGCCATTCCTCAGAACCAAAGGGTCAGTCTTCAGTAAACTAACACAGCATAGCTATTGAAATCCATAGGTCCATAGGTATCTCTTGAAAATTATCTACTTCCCATATGGCTGATTTTCCGTATCTACAGTAATCATGTTAGTTTACTGGAGGGTAAACTTAAACCCTTGAAATCGAACACAGCTCCCAGACCATCTTCATGTCATGAAGTAAATTAGTTAGGCTTCACACCCACATCCGAAAGCATGAAAAGAAGGCAACTGGGCATCTAGGCTGGTCTGGCAATAGGGAACAGCCTCAAATCCCACTGTTTGGAAAATCATTTCGCAATGACTTACTTGGATTTATCCTTAAGGATCCCCGCAAAAATACAACGTATTCCCTTAATCATGGATTCCCCAAGTAGTGGATTTTCCTTGGGGAAAAATAAACATAATCTTAAGCAAGTCCCAGATTATTGGATGGCCAGAAACTGGAGGTTAAAATCCACCCAGTTTCGGACCACCCATCTGCAGGAGCAAGGGTCTTTGAAAGAAAGCGCTCTGCAGGACGACGTCTCCCATGTAGATGCGATCGGGCGGTTGCAAGGACCCTGGAACGAACTCAGGGCTTAGGAGAGTCTGCAGGGAACCTAGTTTTTACTCCTTTTCACCCACAGATTTGGGAGCTGGACCTAATTCTGGGATCTAGTACGGTAAAGGTCCGAAGTTGGGTTTTCTTCCAACAGGGAACGGGCATCTCAACGTGGGTTGGCCAGTTGCGTATACCAATGATTGAGGGAGGCTTCCTTCGACCTTCATCGCAGAGATGCGGATGGGATAATTGGGTTCTCTGAAATAGATACAACTCCAAAATTTGATGTTTTATCATCATTTTCCCTATTGAGTTGGCTATTTGGGGTACCCCGCTTTGTTTAACACACGATGAAGCCCCGCCTACCAGCCCTTCCCGGAAGCAGTCGCTCAAGGCTTGCCAGAAAGCCTGGAGCTTTAGCCAATGCCACCATCCCAGTGACACCATGGGGGATATAATATAAATCATACCTTAAATAGGGGTATTTGCTATTGCTACAGTATATATACATATATATTATACATATCCAATCTCAAAAAAAAAAACATATAAATCTCTATGGATGGGGATGGTTTATGGCGTTGTGTTTACCACATGAAACATCTATGAACCATGCTTAGGTTCCGTGGGATTTTCATGGGTCATCCCATCATATCCACATGGGGATCTGGGCTATGTGATGGGGACATAATGGGGTCCATGGCATATGCAAGTAACGACATGACTGTTATTTATTATTATTAATATTATTATTATTGTTATCATTATTATTAAATTACATATATATACACATACATACATACATACATACATACATACATACATATATATATATATAGCTATCTACATGTGATGATATAATTATATTATATATATATTGTTTTTGTTTGATATATTTTGATTGATTTTGGGAGGTGCGGGACCCTGCGGGACACAGGAATGGTGTGGGCTATAATTTCGTTATCGCCCACTTAGCGACAGGGTTTCATGATTCCAGGTAGGAATCATGAATGGAAAAAAAACATGTGACGATGTGTGCAGATTCTTGATACACTAGCATCTGACAACCTTTAACTGCGCATTGTTTTGGGAGCCTGATTGGTGAAATGGAAAGCGCGCTGCCGCTAAGCGTCGCGCTGTGTGTATCCTCTGGCAAATCTGCACATAGCCATGGAACATCACCGTGTGAAAATACGTACCCTCTGGTAATTTACAGTAACATAGCTATTGAAAATGGCCATTTGTAGTGGATTTTCCCATTAAAAATTGTGATTTCCATAGTTATGTTAGTTTACCAGAGGGTAAATCCTCTATAATTTGGCCATGTTCCACATAGCTAACTGTTAGGTTACCAGAGGGTAATAATCAGCAAGAAAAACTGTGGCGCGCCACACCGCGTTTTGAGCTGGCAAATATTCCCATAACAACTACCCATCCAGTTGGTTTCAGAGATTTTCCCCATGATGTTTTCTAGATGCTCCTAGATTTTCCCACGACGTTTCCTAGATGTTCCTCAATTTTCCCATGCAATCCATGAATGGCAAGGGTCCCATTTCCGAAACACCCCCAGCCTGGTTTGACAAGGTCGCCGCTATGTGGAGCACCTCGATGGAGGATATCATGAGGATATGAGGCCAATGTTGGGTATTCTGATAAATTTAAAAAGGTTTTCACTATCCTAAATCTATCATAATAATAGGTAAATTATAATGTATTTCACGAACCTACAATGTTGGGCCAGCTATATCGGCTATGTATGGGGATGATTCCCCGAATCCGTCTTTCCCATGATTCCAGGCTTCGCACGACGTGAGGTCACTACCATTTACCCAGATATGTTTCATGGGATTTACTGGTGGTTGATTGTCATTGGATTTACTGGTGGTTTATTTCACGGGATTTGCTGGGGTTTCATGAGATTTACTGGAAATTACTGGGATAAAAAATCGAACGCGAGCGTATATTTTTCATAAATCCCCCACTTTAGTAAGAGGGGGGGTCCCATTTTAGTATCATAGTCATAGTATCACTATTTGGGGGTGCCTGCCCTAATTATATAATCAAGTTCTTCCTCATAAAATCTGGGGTTGGCGCCGAAACACAAACATGGATGCAGTAAAAGTACTAAGCTTAATGTTTTAATATATAAATACAACTTCTAGCTAATGTGCCAATATCTCAGCCAATCCCCAAAATCACTAGCCAATTTGCACCAAGTTGGATCATTATCCCAAACATTCTCAAACATGGTCTAACACTTAAACGACTAAATAAAACATCATAAAACTAAAACATATACACTGAGACAACCAAATGTCATCGCAACCAATCATCCCTTTTGAATGTTTGAAAAGCCCGGACTGGTCTTAGGGTCAATGGAGGATCGGCCAGTAGGAAGCCGAAGGACGGCAAGACTCTGAAGCAACCACCCAGGGCATAGAACCGCCATGGCTTCAGCCGGCTTCACAAGGCATCACAAGCCAAGAGCTGGTCCAAAAATGGGGGAGCACCTACGGTTTTGATTATTTTTTGATGGGAAAAATGAGGATCAAACTTGACCACACTTTAGGGACTTTGGGGTGCTCTTTTGTCTAGTGTCAGACAAAGCCTAGTACCAGTGAAGTATTCATGGGATCATCATCTCAACTATGAAGTGAACGTTGGATTTGTTTTAACCACCAAGCTATTATGTTTGCGGCTACAAATCTATTTGAGTCTACTTGCAACAATTACACAGTGTCCAAGTTTTCTGGTGGCCCACTCCTCGTATCAATTCCGAAGCCAATATTTTTGTTCATGGCCAGCATCCCAGTGATCTGGGGCGCTGCAATGCGCTGCAGCCGGGGGATATCCCTTGCGACACCCAAATTCTACATGGTTTCATAACGAGTTGGAGTTTTTCCTCCAATTTTCTTGTAGCATTCCTAGAGGTGGCTGACTGGCCATCAATGATTTGCTAGAAATGAGGCATCAGGGAATGCCAGCTTCAAACATTGGTGCGTAAAGTTTGATATTCAAACTTGCATTACTTAAAGATATACTTGTATGATCTTGAAAGCTCGTTTCATCCGATTTCGGTGTTTGAAAAGTTTCCGCTTCAGTATGTGCATAGCCCCACCAAATATCTATTAAAACAAGGTAGTATCATGTAATATTATGTAATATTCCATGAAAAAATGTCATATTAGTCATATTCCATAATCTTCCCATTATTTTGGGACTTTGCCAAGGCATTTGGCCGGGGCAACCCCTCGCCTCATTCGGGCTTTCTGTTCCTGGCAGCCATAAAGGTCATCTGTCTCGGGGGTTCTACCGCAACCGGAGAACCAATGGGGTGGGTCTAACATAAGGATCTTGACAAGTGTATGGGTTTTATGCATATATATATATATGTATGTATGTAACTATATATATAATAATTGGCTTTATGGATTACAAATACGGATGTTTAACGACTTTAATATAGGTATTATATAATGGCTTTGATGGATTACAAACCATGGTTAGCTTTTAGACGCCCGGTGAACATGGTGGAACATCCCGCGCATGTCCTCTGCATTGTACTCGAAGGTGGCCCAATGCCCTTCAAAGTAGGCCTGGAAAAAGTGCTGTGGGCCCAAGAAGAGATGGAACTTGGGGCATGATGTGGCAAATGCTCTTCAATGGCATGTGAAAGTACACACATTCTCCCCAATTCGCTTGTTGGTAGCAACAAGTAGGTTGCATACCTGTAAGGTCTGGATCACAACTCAAGCCGTAGCCGACGGCAGTACCCAAGGATCCCACAAGTGAGGTTGATCCATCTTGAATGCTTCGATATGCTTCGGTGGGTCAACCATCCCTAAAGAAATCGACCCTATATTCCCCAATAAAAAATGGAAAGAACAACCACCTTGTAAACCCCCATCCCTTGGAAATAGAACCAGCAACATCAGCTGACAGCAGGCCACGCCACTTTCGAACGGCGCGCAGAGTCCAGCGTTCTTCGCTGTTCATCTCATGGTGCCATTGGCTCAGTTGCAAGGGATAACATGGGATAACATTTGGACATTAGTTCATCCCATTTCAACTGTTCTTTATTCGGTCACTCATCACCCCCACCAAAAAAAACACGTAATAGTCGATCTTAATCTTTGATGACTTGCAAGGAAAATGGCGCAGTTTTGAGCTGGGCATGGCATATCTTCCTCATCAAACTGGCTAAAGATTGAACAACAAAACTATCCCAAGCACGATTCACCCAGTGTTTAGGGTACGCACACTAGCTTTGTCTCCATGCGGACAGACTGAAAATGCATGATCTATTGCACTGGCTTCAAAAGGTTGCTGTCTGCAAGGGAAAATCCACAGGATCTTGCAGGGTCAATGCCTCACTTTACCACAAGACATCATGTCAGAGTGGAAAGGGCTTCCGCTACATCGTCGTATCTATATAATCTATGCCAATGCATTTGCCTACCAAGCCATTCTATTAACACCATCTACCTAACTAGCCATCCACTCCAACCCAATCTTATCTATGTCATCTGTTCGTATCCATACCTGCCCATGGGTGATTCTCAAAATCGGAATACGCCAAATCACCATTGGTTTCCCTGTTTTGAAACAAATTGGATGATTTTGGGGCCCCCAATTACACGAAAAACATCGAAAAACACATGGTCAAACATGTTTCCAAAACAATCAATGTAGGGCCGGATTTTCCCACCAGACAAGTTTCTGGGAGGCTAGCCTTGCCAACTACGCCATGGAAGCCAACCAAAGTTTTGCGTCAAACTCCTCAAGTTTTGCGTAAAACTCCTGGGGCTGGCGCGGGGGCATCAAACATTCCTCCATGAGATTGGTAAACAAATCACGCACTGTGCAATCCAGAACCCCTGATACACAGAATTGAACTATGTGGTTCTCTACCGTAGCACCAATTATCACCAATTCAGTTCTTCAACCCTCTTGCAGATCATTTGCACCCCCAAAACTGCTGCACTTTACCCAGAATACTTCTTCTGAAACTTGGGACATTGGCCCATTATGATCATTATGGGATGACTTCCCAACCAGAATCACCTCATACCGTGCCACATTTTCTTACTCAAATCCTGCTTTTCAAGCTCATCCCCCAAAAGTTTATGTTTAACTGTCGTTTCTAACGCTTAACCACCATTTGTTTTGCTGAAAAACCACCATTTCAAAGGCAAGGGAATCCTCGAAAAAATATCCGTTTAACCCCCGAGTTGCTGTTTGTTCACCCAATCTGGTTATGTCAACCCAGGGTTCATAAACCCCAATTTATTAACCGAGGGGGTGCCAATTTCAATCGTGTTTTTAATCACTTTTTTGGGGTACCCCCAAAATAAATTAGTCAGGGTTTATCACCAAGCCTAGTGACTGTAAATCCCTCTGTGCCCCCAAAAACCAATCTGATGTGGTCAATTGGACTTCGATCCTACCATGCTCCCATGATCAACCACTATCCACGGTCACCATTTGTTTCCCTCGATTTTTCTTGGGTTTGCTTAACGACCCCCCCAAGAAAAAAAAACACATCCACAAAGAAAGTCATCGGCTCAGCAAATGAAAGGTTATTGCCATATTGTGGAGCCATCCCCAAGATATAAACATGTTTCCAGGTCAAAAAAACGCATTTAATACATAGTTCCTCATATTTCCCACTCTTCGATCTGTTAGCATAAAAATAGCTAGTAACCACTAGCTAAATCACTATAAATCCACCTTAATCACCATCAACCCCCATTAATCACCATAAATCCACCACTAGTTACCATCCCTTAACCACCATTAATGACCATAAAATCCCTCCAACCTCTCTTCTCGGAGATCATCTTCCTGGCTCAGCAAATCGAAACCCTTCCTGCGGCAACGGTGGTGACACTTGGAGAAATGGTGCTTGAATGGGATTAGAACAGGGTTTTTCAACAAAAACATGTGTTTTTATGGGATTGTTCTGGATATTCATGGGATGTAATGATATCTAATTTGATTGAACCAGCAATGGGGATTACTCATCAACGGGAGCAAGGATGAATGGGTTATGGTTATCTCCCCATTCTTTTTAGAACCCCCGAAAAAAGTGTGTGAAGCACTATAAATGGTGGATGACCGTTGACCACCCCCTTTATGTTTTTACCATTACACTATAAGAACCAAGGAAACTTGAGGATTCAACCACCAGAATTGTTGACCAAGCAACAGTTGGGTTAAACATCATTTACTGTAACAAAAAATGAATGATGAAACCTGAAAACCTGGTAAACTTGAGGATTTCTCAAGTGGTGACACGCTGACGTGCTTCGAAGAGACACTCGCCGAATTTCATGAAACTCATATTGAAGTACTGAATCTGTGGACAAATTGACTGTAAGGATGCAACAAAAAAAATAACAGTGGTTTGTCTGAGAACATGGTAGCCCCGAAAAATGATGGTTAACCATCATGCTTCCCATTGAATTTACCTTAATATGCTTGAGGTAAATAGATGTAACTATATAGTTCATTTTTAGACAAACTCAAACATCAACTCAAGTTAGTGACCACGTATCCCCAGTTATATCCCAACGATCCGCCATACGATCCCCATCTCATGGGTGATGATTTTTCTTCGCCTATTTTATATAGATACCAACATTTGTCATAACATTGGTGTATTCTCCGTTATGCCATTCTTGTGTCCATATGTTGAATACCATGAACGATGAAGATGTTCCGCATTGTATCCCATTGCATCACATGCCCATCATATTCTTGGATCTTGGGATAATTCTTTGGATAATAAACACAACATATGTATATACATATAGAGAGATATTAATTACATATACATACATGCGCACATAGGTATACACAAATGTAAAATACAGCAAGAAAACAACGATTATAATCCCATCATATCCTTTTATCATATATAATATTAAACATTATGCGGTTGCCTATATCATATCCCATTATATCATATGATATCTCCATCTATAGCTGTACATCCTCGTTTTTTCCAAGCATTCCCAACACGGTGGGCCACACGGTGCCTCTCCACCAGCAAGCTGTCCAGAAAACAACTGGCAGAACAGGCCTGGTCATGGCATTTTCGTTGAAGCTAGTTGGAACGAGAAGTCAGTGGATTTTTTAGGGATCAACAATCATGATATCTATAGGACCCGGGCGTTTAAGGGACATTCTATTTGAGTAATGCTATTTTCGTTCACTTATGCAAACTTAGGAAAATTTCGAGGGACCCTGACTGATGGGACTCCCATTCCCATGCTACTCCCAGATGAAAGCCCAATTAGTATGGGAAGATTATGGGAATGGGGATCCCATTGGTGGCCGCTATAAGTTCTATGGCCAATGGTTGCTATAGTGAATTGTCGTAGTTGATGATGGACATATCATTGGAATGGAATTCAAATGGGATCTAATGGAGTAATAATATTGGTTCGTCTAATGGAGTAGATTGGTTCACCACAGTTCGTAAGCGGGTTGGCTCACCTCAAGTAGAGGTGAAATCCAGCAATGGGGTGAACTAATCCTGTACTGGAGGTTGTTCATCAAGGGCTGGTCCATGGGCTCCCCAGCGTTGGAGAGGCAGCATTTCATAGGAGGATCCCACGTTAAAGAACTGGTCCCCAAATGACACGTCATCAATTCATCACATAATCTGTTCCCCAAAAAATCATCATCATCATATTCTTCTTCTTCTTCATCATCATCATCATCATCATCATCTCCTTCATCTTCTTCATCTTCATCATCATCATCAGCATATTCTTTTCTTGGTTTGGATTTGTGAAGTTGTTTTTTGTTTTCCAAAGATCAACGTCCAATAACTGCGCGGCGCACCAGAACTGGAAGACCCACCAATCCAAGACATAACTGGAAGATCATCAAAACCTCAGCCGCCAAATCATACCTGATGCAACAGCAAACAAGCAATACTCTACCTAAGCAACATGTGGGTTTGTCTGAAAATAGTGTGCCCCTAAATTGGCTGGTTAATCAGCATTTTTCCCTGTTCAATTGGATATTTGGGGGGTATACCCCATTTTCTAGCAATGATTTCTTTCAGTCTGGGTGCTTGGCAGACCGTTGGTCAAACCCTGAAGTTGGATGTTGATGGATCTGGGTGAGATGGCTGTGATGGACATCTGAACAGGACGAGTTCACATGAGTTTAAATGATCTTTGCCAATAGCTTCATGTTTGCCTTGGGCGCTGTCCCTATCTGGAGCAGCAGGAATTATTTCGAAGCATCTGTCAGTTTCAAGGGGCGTGGCAGGTTTTCAGGATGCACGTGCGCACATTTGTCCCAAATCATTGCAAATGTCACCAAGCTTTTCCAGAGACACCTTCGCTTTTGGTGCGTCTGACGTTGAAAAATATTATGGCATGCGATGGCTCAAAAATGACACTAACAAGTTGTTTCTTTTTCTTATTTCAAATTGTTCAGTAAAAAAGGATCGATGTTGGGACTGTGTTCGCATCCAAGAGGATCCAAGAGGCTGTGATCTTCGAGATAGAACTGCGGCAAAGGAGGTCTTCCACTGTATAGCTGTAGTAAGGATACCTCTGAGGACTCAGTCAGCACCAAGGCCACATGGCCAACTGGACTTGATAACCAGACTGCCGTCATCCTGCCATTACACGTATACTACCAAAGTTACACTTATTAACTGGTTGGTGGTTTTAACAATCTTGCAAAATATTAATCAATGGGAAGGATTATCCCATGTATTATGGAACATAAAAAATGCTTGAAACCACTAACCAGTTAACAACTACTGTACACCAGAAACATTGGTAACTGTTGACGTAATAACTCACGTTACTGATGCATACCAATGTTGTTCGCTTCTTCAATGTTTAGATGGAACAATCTTCTTAGGACAATCTCGGGGCTCGACTGTGAGCTAGCCCTGAAACACCTTTGGCAGGTCAATGATGGTCATGGGTTTAGTTGCACCACAGCGTTTCCATACGTTTTTGTTTTTTAATCTTCTTTGTTAATATTCAATGGATTAAGGAAAATCTTAACCGGAAAACGTGCTTAATTCCGAAAACAACTACTTATGCCCCACTCGATGCACCTTCAACAAACATGTCAGAACCATTCGACTTATTATAATTCAAGACCCATAAGCCCCACTGTTCTCACATCTACAGTAAATGGCTCTAAGCGTCCAATTCTCAGGGTCCACCAGTCACCCTCTAAACCTCTGGCAAGCGATGAATATCTGATACTTGCTGAAGATGGTACCATTGCCATAACAACCATTCACACATTTCCCTATAGATTCCCCAGTCATTTTCTGGATTTGCCACGGCGAAACTAAGAAATCACAAGCCTCAGCACATCCAAGATGTTCAGGTGGGGCCCCACGTAATCTAACAGCTTTCTATTGAAATTGAACATCACCGTTTAAAATATCATCTGACTAAATGGACCGTATTCCAAAGCAAACTGCTCAATTACCAGATTACATATGATATCCATTGATAATCCCGTTATATAACCCCCATTGGATGACTAGTTTCCCTAGTTAAATCTCATAGCACTGCAACACATTACCAGGTTGTGATCCCAGTATATTCATGTTTATTCCAAATCAACATCATAAATCCCGTGAAAATCCCAGCATATTCCCATTCAATACGACAAAACTCATGAAACTCCCATAAAATCCCATAAAAATCCATTAACATCCCATAGGTTCCCTTTAAAAAAAACCAATGAATTCACGCGTCCCAGGGTACAAGTGCTCAGGTTCCAAAATGCCAAGGGAGGTCTGGAGCCCGGCGTGCATTGTCTGAACATTGCTGGAGACCTCGGTTGCGGTGGATGGTTTGTGTATCGCTATCATCCAGGAGCTGAACACTGGAATCAACACAAGAATCACGGTTAAACACACACACACACATATTATAATTAATACTCCAGTAATTATATATATATATACGTAAATATGTGTATATATATATATACACATATATATATATATATACATATATGTATATATAATTATATACATATATATATATATGTGACATGTGTGTGTGTGTCCAGTCACTTTTGAACAATTTGTTCATTGTCTTTTGAAAAATAGTTCTTTCATTTTCTCTCCGTTTCTTGTAGCACCACCAGCCGCGGAACGTTGGCAGCGTCCCAGGCAGGGCAACTTCTTTGAATCGCCTCACCGTAGGTCCCCACCCACCTGGCCGGAAGCCGTGAAGGAGAGTCACGTCGAGGTTTGCCATGGAAAAGGCGGTATTTTGAAAGGATTCAAAATGGTTTTTACATGGATTTAACATGGATTTACCTTGATTTCAACTGCATTTTGACGGAATCAAATTGTGTTCTTAATGGATTTCAATGGATCTAAATGGATTCGAATGAAATTAAAATATGTAAATGGTGGGGCTGTATGGATTTTGTTGGATTTGTTTCGTGTCATCATGCATCATTTGCAACTGTCACATCTTCATTGAAACAAGTTGCTCTTGCCATAGAGTGTAGTGATTTTCGATCACCTGCAAGGCGTCGTTGTGCGACGGAGAAGAAAGGGTCCGGCAGTTCTTTGGATCCTATTCGTCAGCTGGGATATGCTGGGATTATTATTCCCAACATATGGAAAAGCGAAATAATGTTCCGAACCACCAATTGGACCAACCAGTTTTCTATGATCCTGTGGTCTGAAACCCTTTCAATGGATCATAGACTCAATGATCCCCAGATTTGGTTCGCCGCCATGATCAGTGGTGAAACCGCGCATCTCAGCTGCATGGATCACACATTAAAAGATACCCGGTTTTCTGCCTCTGACCTCTCATATCAGCCAAAAACAAACAAGAAACGCCAAATCTACTGATACGCATTATTAATAATGGATATTCTGGAAGTCCCTAGGTACATGGTGAATCTTAGATACTTGTCCCCCCCAAAAAAAACCTTAGTACGTAAATGTTGCCATTGATAGAAAACCTTATGCATCTATGTAACTAAGGTTGGCCCTAGATATTGTGATATTGAGACTGGTTAAAAATATATAAAATGCTGGCTCCTGATTAGTGTAGGCCCCCCCCCCGTGGCTTGGACTGTTCCTTTGTACGTGACGGCCCCGCTTGTGAAGAAATATAGCACTATATATATATATATATGTTAAACATACATGGATAAGTATTATGTTTATAATACATGGATGAAAATACATGTGTATAGATATATATATATACATACATGCATAGATACATACATATAGATATACATACAGGCATGCATTCATACAGACAGACATACATACGTACATAAATAAATATGCTAAGAAAGTACAAAAGATAAAAGTATTAGCGAAGGAAAGGAAAAGGAACTGAGATAATTATTTTGAAAAAAAATCACCTCAGGCAGCAGCTGGACACAATAGTGGACCCCCAAAACAACCATACTATTGAGGATCAGGGGTTGCTCCTTGAAAAATTGTTTGGCTGCTGTGTTTTTTTTTAAAAAAAAATTGGGTTTTAAAAAGGGATCATATATTTTGGGAAATTGGACATGCCTGAGAATTCCAAGAGAATGGAACTAAGAAAGCAAAAGAAAAAACTTTAGCAAAGGAAAAGGATAAAAGAAATGTTTGATTTTTTTCACCTCAGGCAGCAGCTGGACACAATAGTGGACCCCCACAACAAACATACTATTGAGGATCAGGGTTGCTCATGGACTACTCCCTTGAAAAATTGTTTGGCGGCTGATTTTTTTAAAATTGGGTTTGAATAAGGCATCCTATATAATTAATTATTGCTGATGGGTCATAGCCTTAAAAAAACATGTTTCTTCAGACAACAGCTGGACACAATAGTGGACCACCACAACAAACATATTATTTAGGATCAATATTGTTCATGAAAAAATGAAAAATTGAAAAAACAACAAAAACAACTGCAACAAATCTATATAAAACAAATAAAAAAAACTAAAAACTGAAAATAAAAATACACCCAAAAAAACTTTACCCAATAGCGACCCACCCAATCATTTCCACAGGGTCAGAATTATTTTGGGAAAACTTGTCACAAAAGCGACCCACCACACTAATCAGGAGCCAACATTATCGATGAATACTTAAAACCCACCAGCCTTCAAGTCGTTCAGGGCCACATTGGCCGTTGCATCATCCAGATACCTTGCCGCAACATGGGCATGTCCAATTCCAACGAAAATACAACATGTTCCCGAATAGGCAAGGGCTAATTTTCGGTATTTGGACAAAACATGACAAAACCAAATTGAGCAGTCCGTGTGCTAGATGCTCGGGAATTACATTGCACGAAGATGCAGGAAGAAAGTCCATAGTGCCGATGGGAAAGTCTGAAAATAGGGTACCCCCAATTCCAATGGATTGATTATATCCTCATTTTCCCAACTTAAAATGTCCATTTGGCGAATACCCCCTATTTTCAGACAAACCAGGACAAACCCATATTGTGTTGCCAACAGTTCCCAATACTTCCGCGATCATTCACGGCTGAGGCCGGATCATACCGGATCTCTCCTGAACTCATCACTCGCCCTTGAAAGCAACTGGGAATCAAATGGAATCATGGCGGGCCTAGGATATATAACCCATAAATATCCATAAGGTGTTTATATAAATGTTAAGTGGGTTTAACCCCATAGATTTATCTCATCCAGTTAAAATAATGGTTGAACCACTGATACAAACCCAAAAAGTGGCTGATATGTATGGGATGATCGCCAGCCCAAGACACTGCTGGCTCAGAATCAGCTGTGGTGACTCATGCCCAAAGGCAGCCTCGCTGTAGCTCCTCAGTGCTTCCGAAGAAAGGAGCAGTTCGATGTTGAAAACCCATGGGGTTTTAGCGGGACTAGGAAAATGATCTACTTTCATCATGGTGTTTCCACATCTATCTTAGTTTACGGAGGGATATATGGCGGGTCAAATATGAATGTCCGTCTATCTATCTATCTATCTATCTCTCCATGCATCCATCTGTCTACCTGTTTTTCAACAAAAAGAAGCGACTCAAAAGGATCAGATTTGGGTGAAACAGGTAGGATTCTTGAAGAGATAGTCACATCCCCTTAAAAGTTTGCCCTGTCAGGGGCCTCGTCTGGGCGGTAGAACGAATATAAGGGGAATGGGTTTGAAGAAGTCACCCCAAAAACAAGAAGACAACGGAACCCATATCAAGTTCCCATTGACAATCCATTATATCGCATTTTTTGCTGGTAATGTTCGAACTTGTTGTTGCTTACATGACAGTTCGCTTTTAACTTAGAAATTACTCCCTATAGTTATTATTGTGGAATTGCCAGAAAAGAATATCAACCAACAGGGGTGCCTTGCTATATGCTATATCCCAATTATTGGCAAAGTCATTCACTATTGTTATTCAAGTGGGATACCCTCGATTGTCATCAAACTGGCTCGCTGGGAAATGCTCTGTTTCACATGGACATTTAAATACATATTTAACATCGTTTAACATCATTTCAATGCGAAAATCATCGAACTCAATGAATTGCTAATAAGCCTAGTTAGTAAGTCCCAGTACGTACCCGAGCACCTTTTCGATCTTTTTGCGATGATTCTCCATGACCGTCCATGATCCTCCAAGCTTGATTCTCATTCAAATCCCATCAAATAACCATTGTCCTGGTTCACTTAGCATCTGGCTCAGAATCATGGCTAGCCATGATTAACGGTGGGATATAGTGGGATATACCCAGCCATATGAAGAGCTTATGATCCATTCTCCCGGTTAACCTCCCATTTTTCTTGCTTCACTTCCCCGTTTTTCCTGGGTAAAATCCAGGGCCGAAATCACCAGCCACGGTGCAAGGTCACCAGCTTGGGATTCTCGCAGAAGGCCGAGGTCATCGCACTGAAGCCTAGCTCGAAGGCCACCACCAGGCTGATCGCCACCTGGGGAAAACTTCCCGGCGATGCGTTTACTTGGAGGATCATCCCACTGAGTTTTCCCATAGGAAAAGGGATATAACCTGTGATTAGTAACTGGACTTAGTGCTTTATAACATGCTATAACTTTGCTATAACTTATGCTGACCCACTTGATGTAAGTGTTTCTGACCCTGGTTTCGTTGGTCTCCTAGCTCGGGTTATCCCATACATTGGTTGGATCTGTGGGATGAAGTGCCGCATCGCCGAGCGTCGATGCTGGGACAAATGCAGCTGGCCGTCAAGCAGGAGATCTGACCTCGCGAAATCGCAGCCAGGGCACCGGGCTGATACATGTGCAGCCTACAGACATACTTAAACATATGTCATACACAGCCATAGCTTTCCTAAGTCATGCTAGTTTTCCCAGTTATCATCCATGTTCATAGGATTTATCTTGAAATCAACCATCTATATAGGATTATATAGGATTTAGCATCTTTCTGAACCATCCATGAATTGGGTGACCCTTTCTGAAGAACCTCCCGGTGGAAAGGCCAAAGGCTTGGCCCTGAGGTCGCCGAGTGGCAGCAGTTGCATCTTCTGATGCAGTTGGGGCCAGCGCATTCGGCCACACCAATCCTTGGAACCCAAAAAAAAACGCGGGAGGAAGTGGTCTCCCCGAGATCTCTAGAAGAGCATCCCAGGTGCCAAGTGGGTTATGAAGCAGATTCTCAGCCAGTTACGTGTAGAACATTTCCACTAACAGAAGGTTCTACATGTAGAACATTACCCACTTACTTCTGTATCTGGGACATTCCCCGAACCAAACATCACAAAACCACTGCTTCGCGTCTAAAGCGTTCTCCCTATTGCAAAATAGCCAGTTGCTCCGCTGAGGGGCAACAAGGCGATAGCACAGTAGCACATGAGGAGCAAAGCCAAGGGCATGATGAAGCCTCAGTGATGCAGGGCAGCCGTAGAATGGCTGGTGTCATCCAGTTGGTCCGGATCACTTTGCTAAGCGTGGAACAGTCATGAGTCATAAACATTGACACTGTTTGAAAATAGCTACCCGCTGGTATACCAACATAGCTATTGAAAATTGCCATTTAGCTCGTTGATGTTCCCATAAAAACATGGTGGTTTTCTCATTAGTTATGTTAGTTTACAAGTGGGTACATCCAGTTTAACTAGCCAGATCATCTTCCCAAGCCGACGCCGGATGCGGCCCCTAGCTGCCCCATTTTTCTGTAATACTTCACTCCATTTATAGATAAGTAAATTTGCACACACACACACATATATAGATATATATTGTTATATATATATATATATGTATGTATGTACATATGTATTATATATATAAATATGTGTGTGTGTGTATTATATAATATGTGTGTATTTATGGCCCTTTCCGGTGGCTTTTCCCTCTTGCCACTTTTGGTCCAGGGTGCTGATGACCAGCATCATCGCGATGGAGAAGGCATCCTGACGTTGTTGGGGATAACTCTTGGAGGTACCGTACCGTTTCTCAGGACATAGTTCGTGATGTTTCCCTCAGATTTAGACCTTCGATATGGATAAATATGCTAGGTACCCTCCAATTTTGGTACCTTTGTGGAAAAGCCAAGTGGCGGGTGACCCTCAACAAAACAAGGTGGGTTCCATGGCAGGAAAAACAACTTGGCACGACCAACTGGTGAACATCCCCAGAACTGCCCGCATGATCAAGTACAAGGTGGTGCCCCAGTTCGTTAGTTAGCTATGGTTTATAGGTGATATAAGTATGGTGATATATCAACTTATTGGTGCAAATTAATAAATCCAATAACTATGGTATTTATAGGTGATATATCTAGTTACTGTAATGGGATTATCACCCATTTATATCTGGGGGGCACCACCTTGTATTGAATATCACCAGCAAACATGGTGATGGACATGGAATCATTAGGAGTCATTAGGAGTAATAGAAATACAGTGACCATTCCGATGACGTACATATGCCTTATGCACCAGCCTGCTTGGTGGACATGCCATGATCAACTTGTTTTCACACACCCCAAACAACGTCATTGGGATGGCCCATACCCATCCATTGGATCCAGCCATGGCTCAGCCATGATCTATGATGATCTACTTTGATGGGATCATACGGATGATACATATTTGCTCAACCATCCAAATATTGTCTTTGCCAGTTTGGTAGAGTATTCATCATCATCAATCTGTTGGGTGGTTTTCATGGGGGAAAGCCTCAATTAATAAACTACAAGGTGCGCCCCCCCAATAATAAGTTGGTTTATAAATTTATAAACCCATTAACCGACCATGGATATAACCCTCATCAACCCCTGGCTCTTGGACTTATTTGCACCAACTTAGCTAACAAATCCATATGAAAATCACATTTTTTTGTGAAAAGTCGCCATGGATTCCCATAGGGTCGCCAGCCTGCATCTGCATCTTGACTCGCCAAGAAGCTTTCATCCTCTGCATGAGCCACTGCGGAAGGCCCTCCAGCTGCTCCAGCGTCACCAGCGCAGCTGCCTGAGTTCCGCGAGTTCCGCGAGTCTCATGGCAACATCTACAGAAACCTTGGTCTTTATGATGTCTTTATGGAAATAATATGGTAAAGTGTGAAGGGAAAATATGGGAGATCCACCAATTTAATGAGATATAATGGATTCATGTGGATAAATTGGATATATAATCACCTATCAGCTAAATTATCACTGTCACTGTATATGAGGGATTGTCACTGTTTTTTTCCTGTTCCCTTTATCTTCCACCAGCTCTGGGAAACAGAGCACACGAGTGTCAAAATTTGAGGCACCCAAGCCACAGAACATCCTGGAACCGGCGGATTCCAAAGTGACTGCAACGACAGAACGAAACAGACCAAGCACTGACCAAAATCTGTGGGAAAATGGTTGGTCCTGTTTTTACAATCCAAATATTGCGTTTTCCTGCCAAAAAAAAGTCAATGTTTTTTGGCCAGAAACCGTGCAAACTTAGACGCTAAGAAAACATGGTTTCCCGCATTTTCTCCCCCGCTCAGGCTCTTCCTAAAACAAAGGGCACCCCGTACATACTCCACCCAAAACAACCCAAAACACGTGGTTTTCACCACGCGCCTGCGCATCTTCTGCTTCCTTCTTCCGTTGCGTCACCGAGTCCCCCAGGAATTCGTGTGTGGTGTTGGGACATTCCGTGTAGAGCCGGTCCTGCTAAAAGAAAGGTCCCGATCTGAAGGGCAGAAAAAGGAAGGCAGGTGGCCAGACACATTGGGGTTATAGCAACACCCCGAAAAGCTAAGAGAAAAGCATAGAAAAGCAATATTACATATATCACCATTGCTTTAGTAGAATGTTACTTTTCTGATTACTCTAAAGTGGCACACTGAAGAATGAGCAACCTCCAATTCTCACCCATTTGTGGGTCATTTTGCATCCTCAACTGCTTAGGGGCATGGTTCAGCTCTCAACTGCTGCTATTCACTGCGCAGTTCCCAAGGCCCTGTCCAGATTGTTCCGGAAGGAGACACTTGAGATGTTCAACGCTTCTGCCATGTCCTCGTGGCGAAAAACACCCAGTCAAGGCACCAAACAAACCTGAAACTGAAACCGTGGAAATGGTTGAAACTGATGCCCTCCCCCCGAAAGTAGCACATTTAACGGAAAACATATGATGAACCTTGGGATTTTTTTGGTGTTCTTTTTGTCAAAAACCAAATGGAACCAACTAAAAAAGTTTCAGTATGTTTCAGTTAAAAAGATTACCATCTGG
Source organism: Cladocopium goreaui (assembly GCA_947184155.2). NCBI lineage: Eukaryota > Dinophyceae > Suessiales > Symbiodiniaceae > Cladocopium > Cladocopium goreaui. Next base: position 73,793 of record CAMXCT020000029.1, read on the forward strand.
TTATTTAACATGTTTAATAGGCAAACCATCTATTTCTAATAGGTAAACCATCTATTTCTATGGGCCATCTATACCATCGCTATGTTAAATAACAATCTTCAGATCTCAAGTCTCGGAGTTTCCTGAAATCCTGTTAGTTGGTCAGTGGCCAACTAACAGCATCCTGTGACCCTGCGGTATACAAACATGGCAATAGAAGATGCAAAATGATCAACACATTAAATCCGAATAACATACAACTAGCGAATGTTCCAACAAAAATAGTGTGTATATATATACGTATATATATATATATACTGATCTGTTGTATTCGTTTCGTGTTCATGAATGTTCGGTATCCGTTTTTGGACGTGATCGGTACCATGTGTTTCCACCTGCGCCATGCGCAACGTGGCCTGCACATCTTCCAGCTCCACGGATAAATCCTTCACGAGCTCCGCAGCCTGAAACCAGCAGCTGAAGCTCTGATGGAGCCCAGTCCCACCGAAGACCGCCAGATTCCTCGAACGGCGGTGTTGAAACAGACAGGTTGGGAAGTTTCCTGGATAAACATTCAGATTTTCGTATGGAAATCCACGAAGAACGGGGGCTTCCCGGACAAAATCAGGGAATTCGTAGGGGGAACTGCGTGGGGATCTCGTGGGATCTCGATAGGAAGACCCATGAGGATTTGAGCAAAGGTTTGATCAGAGACCAGCAACTTCAGAAGCAAAACACAGAACTTACTGAACGAATTGCACCACAAAAATGGGGATCTGGAATTTCGAGACTTGAAGGGATTGAAGCAGCCTCAAATTGCATTTATATTGAGAAAAAACCTGGAACCAACAAAACTGGGGGGTTGAAACATCCCAAGCATTGGATTCAACATGATTGAATTTACAAATATGTGGCTGCAAAATGCTGAAGGTTTTTTTTTCCAGGCACATGATCACATGCACAATACATGCAAGGAGCACAACGTGAACATCATTTCACAACCTTCCAAATGGCATATGTCTGCTTCCAAATGGTCCAAGTTCGGTGGAAGTTGAGGGCTCCCCATCTTCCAAGACACTTTCATATCTGTCATTTCGATTGGTTGTCACCTTTGTTGCTTGAGACCCACGGTTGGTTCCATGTCGATGTAATTATATATATATTATATTATATCCATTTGAAACAATTTTCACGTCCATTGGTTAAATCCAACCCTTTTGTTGATTCAATCTGCATTTCCATTGGGAAGTAGTTCAAGTAATTCGTTGCATGATGTTGCATGCTGAAATCCTCATGTTTGGTGGTTGAATCCCCCTCTTTGCTGCTGAAAAATGGGCCTTTCTACTGCTTCTTCGGTTGCTGGAATCCCTCCATTTCCGCCGCCCCAAAAATCCGAGAGACACGAGTAGAAGCAACGAGAACATCAGGCAGGGCTTCGTCTGATGATGTGCTCCTAGGGGACCATCAAGCACTGGGGCGATATCATCAAGCAATGTCAATGCTGCCACAGGACCAGTCATCGAATTCAGTTATCCACCTCATCTCTGCCACTCTGATATCTGGGTTCTGAATTCTGGGCTGAAAAAATCATCATCCCACAAGTTGAGCATGGAACCGATTCAGAAACCAGTTACAAGCACCACATCCGAGCCTGGAAGGCCCCGGACACGACCCTTCACCGTTACGGTCAAGTCACGGATGTGTACCCTGCAGATCACCAACAGCGTCACAATGGACACCAAGAAGCCCACCTTGGGGACCCCGGACCCCCAATTCCCATAGTCCTTCCACAAGATACAGCACCCCAGTCCCAGTATGGGAAACTTCGATTTGATGGGGGTTCCATCATGGTTCCTCGGATTTTCAGTGTTTCAGTATAGTGTCCAGCGAAGCTTCACTAACAAAGGATGCAGAAACACCTCCCTCGCCCGAAAATCTGAAGCACCACAGCCTTTCAACATGTTGATATCTCAAGCAACAAAGCTTGAGGCATCTAACAAATGAAGATGGTTTATCGTGCGTACATATGTCTATATTAGCAATATATAAGCATGATTCATAATTTAAACTGATTTAGAGGTCGGAAAATGCCTTTCCACTGCATCTTGTGGCTCCATCTTGGGTAATTACCTCTCTGGGAGCATCATCCCAGGCTGCATCATGTCAAGGAGCAAGGACCACCAGACCCGACAGCCTGAAGCTTTGAATCACGAACTGATCCTCAGTTGGCCGACTTGGGGCTGCGGTTGAGGTTACTTATACGGATATAAGCATGGTTCTAAAATATGAAAGGGTGGTGCCCCAGTTCGTTAGCTAAGTTGGTTCATAAGTCCAATAACTATGGTATTTATAGGTGATATATCTATTATATGTAATGGGGTTATGACCCATTTATAACTGGGGGGCACCACCTTGTGTGACCCCCCCACAAGTTGCGATGCAAACCCTATAACCATTACCCCTACAAGCGCCTGCCCCATTTGCAAGGTGATGCCACATATTTAGCCAAGTTGGTTTTAGAAATATGGGGATTATTAATGAAGATGATCAACCAACAAACATTTCAGAAGGGGTACCAGCATGCAGCTACTGAGCTGGGGCACCACCTTCTACCATCATGGCATTATTAAGCACCCCCCCAAAAACAAATGCCAACAACAACAACAGGGAAATGACTGGTCATTTTGTAGGATAAAAACATGAAAGTTGTGGAGGTCTTGCAGCGACGCAATGACAACTAGCTTACAATTGGGATCATATATATATATATATATGTATATATATAATTATATATACACAGGGGAAATCCGACAACAAACCCTGACTTTATCATTTGTTCAAATCAGAAGGGGCAGTGTAGACAATTCATCAAACTACAACTCAAATTTATCAGTTTACCACATTGTCTTTTGCAAGTGCCTGCGCATGTTGACCTTCACTTAGTGATCAGCACGGGTAGCCAGGCAAGTGAAGTGCGGAACCAGGCTGCACAAATAGAGGTATCAACCCCCAAACAACGAGTCGATGGGACAACAAGAATCATATAAAGGAGAACCACCAACCTATTAGCATAAGACGGGATGCCCAACTGGTTGCCCTCTCTATCCCCCAAACTGGGTGAATTGACCCGATGTTGTTCCACTAAGAGGGTATCTTGAACAAACGTGAAATGGAGGGCCATGCTCCTAAGCCGAGAAAACACAGCCTGTCCCCCCGATTCCAAACCTGCAATCTTCGCTGTTGGATGGTTTCTCCAAGATGCCCATTCCCCCTGTGCAGCTTCTGCCCTTGGGAATCCCCCAGCTTGCGACATCACCGCTGCCGGCATGGCGCCGACGGCACGTCGGCAAGGACAGCAGGTGATGGGGAGGTTGCGCCAAAGATCGCCCAAATTTAAATGAGGTTGGAAAATCATGAAAAATCCGAGTTAGCTAAGTTTATAATTTCACAGTTTATGGTCGGCATACCTATTTCATCCTATTTCTACTTTGTAGAACCAGGCATTCCAAAACGATGAGTCACTCGATGTCACTTGGGATCCTCTCCCAGGAGATGGTCAAGGGCTTTACCACTTGGAAGATCTTGGAAGTTTCACCAATTCGCTGCATGCCAACTGCTCCCATCTCAACCTTGCACATGATACGTCTGGGATCGTCTGGGCAAAGGACTGTGTTTCTTATTGTTCCTTCTTATTCCTTAAGCCTTAAACTATTCAAAGTGGAAGTAGACAGATCTTGGGAAAACTCACCGTTGTCTAGGGCTGGTGATTTCGTTGGTTTTCGACAAAATTTCAGATGGGAAGCTAAGCCAAGCTGAAGTCACAGCGGGCCACCGGGTGTTTTTTTTTTGACATGTACCCTCCAGTGTTTCAACATCCCCCAGAAATGGAGGTTGTAACCGGAAAACCATCTACAAATTGGGAAATTGTACATTTCCACGGTTGACTACCGCACAACGCCCGGCATTATGGCCACAATCACCCATCCTAACCATCAGGACCACATCCATGGCCCCCAAGAATGGCTGTGAGCAAATTTGTGGCAGCAATGGAATTTCTACTGGGAATACTTCGCCAACACTTTCCATTGGCAGCCGAACCTATCAACTAACATTGATTCTTCCGGATATTAGATAAAAAACAAGAAAACGGGAAAGAAACAGACAGACATATTACTATATAATGTGTGTATATGTGTCTATGTGCATCTACAGTATATTGAATTACTATATGTCCTATGCAGAATCTCACACCTAGCCCCTTTCGTACAAACACCCCTCCATTTCTACCCCGCTAGTTTTCGTGTTGCATCCGGAGCCTGGAAATCTTCGACATCCCAGACCTCTTTGCCCATGACCTGTGGAGAACGAAACGAATCTGGTCATCCATGGGTTAATGGGAATATTAACGGAATATTAATGGAATATAATCCTTGACTCTCGGGCCCTCGGGTCATCAAATGTGGCAATGGAGGCTATTGGGATAGCTATTGCTTTCTATTCTATGATTGGGATTATGATGATATTGGTTGGATGATGATTGCCATGGTTACCCTCCGGTAGTCAAATGTGGCTAGCTGGAAATTCTACAAATTAGTTCGATGATTTCCCAGCTACAAACCTCTATTTAGTTTGGGGATTTCCCATTGCTACGTTTGACTACCGGAGGGCATATGGAGCATTGGAATAATTATTGATTATTATCCATAATAGTATAGCAACCTGAAGAAAGATGCTGAAAGTGTCAAACCTGGATAGTATAAATATACAGATAGATAGATAGATAGATAGATAGACAGATAGATAGACAGATAGACAGATAGACAGATAGACAGATAGACAGATAGACAGACAGACAAGACGGACAGACAGACAGACAGACAGACAGACAGATAGACAGACAGACAGATAGATAGATAGAGAGATAGATAGAGAGATAGATAGAGAGATAGACAGATAGACAGATAGACAGATAGACAGATAGACGGATAGACGGATAGACAGATAGATAGAGAGACAGATAGATATAGATAGAGATAGATAGAGATAGATCCATCGATCGATCGATCGATCGATCGATAGATAGATAGATAGAGAGAGAGAGAGATAGATAGATAGATAGATAGACAAATAGACGATAGATAGATAGATAGATAGATAGATAGATAGATAGATAGATAGATAGATAGAGATAGATAGATAGATAGATAGATTAGATAGATAGATAGATAGATAGATAGATAGAGAGAGAGAGAGAGATAGATAGATAGATAGATAGATCGATTGATCGATAGATCGATAGATCAATGGATAGATATATAGATAGAAAGATAGAAAGATAGCTAGGTAGATACTGTAGATGGATACTGTAGATAGATACTGTAGATAGAGATAGGTTTGATTAGATTAGATTAGAGTAGAGTCGATTAGATTAAAGTAGATTACATTAGAGTAGAGTAGATTAGATTAGATTAGAGTAGGTTAGATTAGATTAGAGTAAAGTAGATTAGATTACTGTAGATTAGAGTAGAGTAGATTAGATTAGATAGATAATGTTGCCTCCATAATTTCCAGGTTTTCAACGTTTCTATCTCTGTGGGTGCTATAATCTACTGTAAAATTATCTGATTGGAGACATTGATATCTGGGTGTCATTGTAATCGTCTGGTAATTGGTTCTCCATGAGAAAAAAAGGCCGTGCGCAGTGACTAGATGGAACCGATTCTCTGCAATCATCGAAAGACAAGGTTTGACAGTGTGGCCAGTAACCCCACAGTTAAAGGTTGTGGAGGAAGGTCGGGGCATATATGCATATACATACACATATATATCTATATATATATATATTTATTTATTTACCAAATACTTTCTATGGATATCAGAGAAATCAAATCTCCCCCCCCAAAAAATGACTTTCCCAACTTTTTGCAGTGAACAATTTATACCCAATACTTGAAACCACCGAATTCACTTCTGCCATAACCCACCCAGGTATATTTCGGTGAGTCCCTCTTTCTTCCATTACGTGCCTTCACATATGAACTTTACTGTACTCAACAGGTGCATCCACATCTATGTCCCCCCAAAAGAGCTGGTACAAGTGTTTCAGTGCCTCCTTGAAGTGGCTCTTCACCGCCTCATCGTCTCGAAGCTTCGCTAAATCAATCCTGGGCAACCAGGGCATGCCGGCGCTCTACTTGGGGATGTGGAGATATACCCTCCGGTAATTTAACAGGCTATTGAAAATGGCACCTATTGTTCGTTGATTTACCTATATTTAAAGATGGTGATTTTCATAGCGAACTGTTTCATAGCGAACTGTTAGTTTACCAGAGGGTAGTGGGATAAGAATGAAATGAAGATACTTGATGATACTTGGTGGTTCACCCCAGCCCCAGAAAGCACATCCGTGGGTCGTGGGTTAGTTTACCCAACTTCTATATAGCTGGACATTGCACCCGGCTGATCCCACTGATAACTTCTCACAATTCCTGGGGTGAAGCGCCAAGTTACACTGATGTACACTGTGAAGAAAATGACATGATTCCAGATGCAGCTGCGAAATTGAACATTTGAAAGCCTCCACATTTGCCATAACGAAACGCATTAATGCACATGCACAAATACATCTATCCAAAAAATGTATAACAAGTTCTACCCATTTCTAACCACCGTGGGTCACCATGAACCCGAGTTCAACCACATTTTTCACGCAGTTTCTTGTCTGAGGTGTCAGCCAGGCCCCAGGGGATTCACCTCGATGGGAGCTGGGATCATGTTGCAGAATCCTCATCGCCCTGATACGAAACATGGTTCCAAAAAGGAATCATGGTGGTTAATAGTGGTATAGAGTGGATGATAGTGGTTTATAGTGGTATATAATCATATCACCCTACTACTAAACACCCCCTACATGGTCCCAAACATGGTTTCTGGGTTGTGTTTTCAGGGAAAAACGGATGAATGATAGAAAATACCATGAAATAAGATGAAGTCGCTGCCAATTTACGGGGGACTGTATGTCACCCCTGCTGACCATGTACTAAGCATCAGTTTCCAATGCGGCATTTTTTTCCTCCACATATGGGGGTTTCCTAAAATGGGCGTACTTGAAAATCATTCATTTCTTTTTTTAATTTGCAATGAAATAAACCATCCAGCTATTGGGGATACCCCATGACTATGGACCCCATTAAAATCACTAAAATCCCATCATCATCATCATCATCCAATTATTATTCCTTTTAAACCATATAAAACCATATTAAAGCCATATTAACACCAAACAAAAACCATGGTAACTCTCATATCCACATTGCCGGTCTTCCCATGCAGCCCCTGAGACTTCCCAGCTGAAGATCGGTTCCAGGACCTCCTCCAAAGTGATGAACTTGAACCTCGGGCTAAAGCTTTGCCTAGTTATTATAGGTATGAGATATGAAACGCATTGGGGACTTGTATTTGATAACGTATATATATAATATAGCTCTATATATATATATAATAGCTATATATATACACATGTATGTATGTATGTATGTATGTATGTATGTATGCATGCATGCATGTATGTATGTATGTATGTGTATATATATATATATATACCGTGTATACATTTATATAATCATAAATAAACACTTCACTAGCCAAATCTAACCATGTAACTACCAGTTGTTAGGATTCGTGTGATGATCCAAGTACAGTAGCATGGAAGATCCGGTTTGATCCCAGGCCCAAGGATCTGCGCTGTTTCACCCATACAGAGCCTACGGAGCCTGGCCCCCAGGCCTACCCAGCCAGTTGCCTCTTTCAGGTAGGGCGTTTAATTAACTTGGAATAGTTGCCAGTTGTGACTCATTCTTCTAGACATTCTGGATAACATATAGTAAAGTCAGTAAAGTCACCGTCAAACAACGCTATGTCGGGTTATACCGCACCAAGGTCACCCTAGGTGTTTCGTTTCTTCTTAATGTGTCAAGGAATGTCAAGAAACATGGCATGTTTTGAGGTGAATGGAAACTGGGCCACACGGTCTGTTCCAGATGCGACTTTGCTTGAGTTGGACCCACCAGCTGAGTTTCCTCACATGCTTTCGAAGTCGACGAAGAGAAAGTCCAAGACCCGTTCCTGGCTACGAACGATGGTAGGGTGACGATGGAATTCCGCATCTGGGTTTGTCCAAAAATGGGGGGAACAAAAACAAGATTTCATGGTATTTTTATGGCCACTGATTGAACATGGTCAACCACCGGATAGCCTGGGGCGAGGTGCCCGATGTTTGGACACTCACATGTCTGCAACCATGATCAAACTGTTGGTTCAGGTTGTCAACCTTATATAGGCCTTATATATGCTAGGTACCTCCACTTTAGGTTCCTGACATGGCCATTGAGGTCATGTGCCTACAAGACTCAGGGCCTACGTAGTCCCACCCCCACAACATCACCAATAACCATCCCCCAAAAATGGGGGTTCTGGAAGGAGTTCGTTCACCACATAATGGGTGCATCTGACTACCCATCATCCAGCTACTTGTGAAGTTGCTCCCTGTCACGCCATGCCTCAGCATCCTCCAAGAAAGGCACGACCTGACATTTTGGAGGAACTGCCACAAGGCCAAATAGCTCAGTGCAACCCAACTTTGCAGATGGAGAATTCTCAATTTCCAGGCGTGCTTGTCTCAGATTCCACCCTTCCCCTAGCATTACAACAACTCCATTGGATAGTCTTAGCATGTCATAACCCCCACTAAGCCACGTAGTTTTTCCACCCTATATTTAACACCGGTGGAACGGTCCACATGTGCCAAGGAGCTCTCAAATGGCATGGGGGAAAAAAGGCCAGGTATTGCCTCAGCGCAACGTAAGGTCCAGGATGAACAAACCGTCCGTGATCGTCCATGTATGATGATTTAAATCTATTGAAAGAAAAACTGTAGACTAGGGGTTCTGCATTGTCATTCTTGGGGCCTGCTCAAAAATCGTGCTGACGTCAATGATCAATGGTACCCCCAATGTTCATCAAGTGCGGGCAACAAACACAGGGTTGACCCTACCTGGTTTCCCTGAACACCTTCAAACCAGGGTTTCCAGCATTCCTGGACATACTCTCCAACAAGCTAAGCTGGCAACAGAATTTGTTACACCCCCAAAAATGAAGATGGGACCCGGAAATGGCCATATCCGAAAGAAAAAAACACATTCCCAAACTTGTTGTTCGGTTACATTGAGAACATGTTGGAAATCCATTTCGGCATGGGGAATGTTCCTTTGCTATGTTTGATTCCCGAAAACCGAAAAGTATCCCATAACAAAACAGGCACTCACAGATTACCAGCAATTCCATTGGATACCCACCATCTTCTGCAGCATATGCATCCCACTTACTAAATAGGTTCTAAGCCTAAACATGCCATATACACTGTATAATATACAAACAAACCATAGACATACATATAAATAGATCTGTCTGTACAGTATATTCCCATTGATATATTCGTCCCAATAATATGGGGATATATTCCCAATAATATAGGATAATATAGGTACTACTGGATGGGTCAAAACCAATTCTTACCACTGGGGAAACGTCCACTGGGCACCCTGACCCTCGTTGGCTGGCCGACTCAAAGCGAAGCCTGGGGCCCAGAAAAACCGCTGGACCGGGTGACCCGCGTTGCGATGTCATCAAACATGGCCAGAAATCCCTCAGAAATGGAGGTTTTCAGAATATTCTAATGGGACAATCATCTATCAAACATGGTTTGAATAATTAAGTGCAGGTTTGATATGGTTTGGGTCTTCAATGGGAAATCATCTATAAGTGCAGGTTTGAATGGGAAAATCATCGATAAATCCATGGAAGCCCCCTATGAATGTAGGTTTTTATAGCTGGGGAAATCATCGAACCAGATCGTGGGTTTTCATGGATTTCCCTTGCCTGGTTCGATCAACAGGGGATAATGATGGAATTTTTGGTGCTGGACAGCAACTGGAGTCAAATACCAATCTTTTGGACTACTCTCCATTCAACAGAGTTCTTGTCCCAGGCCGGGATTCCAACTTGCATCATCATTAAGCAGACTCGAACTGAAGGGTGTCCATGGTGGTCCTCAAACACCTTTAAGTCTTTAAAGACATCATTACATCCGATGAGGGACCATCCATGTCTCGGAACTACTTGAACTTTTCCGGCCTGAATCATTATCTGAAGTAATGAACTCACAGGTGACTTCTGGTGAATCAATGGTAAGTTGTTTATTTTTCCCCTCGTTCTCCCTCTCTCTCCAACGCCATCAGCAAAGTATTTCATGGTGAGAAAAATCACTAGTCAACCTTAGATTTTAGGTGGAGATAGATGAAGCGAACGTGCCTGAGCTGGATATTCATGCCACATGCAATCTCAACGAACAATTCTAATGAATAGTTTGAATTGATTTTGATTTGGGATCCACATCCACCAAGCATCACGACCATGCGGCCGTTGTCTCAACTGGGCCTCCCAACGCGCCTTCGCAGGTCGGGCTCGCCTCGACACCCGTGTCTTTACAGGGAACATGATGATTCGGCAGTGGATTTAGGGGTACCATCCGGTGTCATCAACCATGGCACTTGAAAATCCTCGGCATATGTTTTTTTTCGTACATTTTGTGAAAAACAAATACAAATGTGGAATTGTCCATTGCCATGTTTAACTGCCACAGGGTACCCTATCTTTAGACACACTAATGAGATGATGGAAAGCATTTATATTGATGATGGGTGATCATTGCTCCCGCTGTTGAACAACCTGCCAAATCATGGGCTTCAAAACTTGTAGACTACACACACATATGTTTATGAACCTAGATAGGGAGAAAGAGATAAAGAGGGATACACACACACACACATATATATATATACATATGTACAAATCCTGTATATATATATAAATATACATATCATGTGTATATAAATATATATATATATGTATATATAGATATATAGAAATATAATATATATACATTTATTTATTTATTTTTATTTTTATTTATTTTTTATTTATTTATTTATGCACATACACATGCCCATAAAATTGTGACTGCTATTCCAATACTGCTGCTTCCGTGACCAGCCTCCTTCAAGACACGTGACGCTTCACAAGTGACACTTGGAGGATTGCATTAATATAAGTAAATAGCTGGTAGCCAGATTTTTACCCATCTGCCCGCTTAGAAGGTGGCGAGCCCTGTCTATGCTTGTTGGTTTACAAGCCACATTCACAACAGCTATAAGCATCACGAACCCTAGTTAGCCTACTTCTCATACCCTCTGGTAAACTAACATAACGATGGAAAATCACAATTTTTTTTGGGTAAATCCACTATAAATGGCCATGTTCAAAAGCTAACCGTTAATTACCAGAAGGTAAATCCAATGAACCTCCTATGTTTTTTTGGTTGAACCACCTTGTTTCCTCGGAAGGTGCCGCCCGCACCTTGGTGACGAAGTTCACGCTCTCCGCCTTCTGCCCTTTGTTGGCCGGCGCCATGCCTCGGAGTTCTCGGAGTTCCCGCCATGGAAAGCAAGGGCCAAGATAGGGATAGTGATTGGATAAGAATACCCTCTGGTTATTTAACAGTTTGCCATGGTATAGATGGCCCATAGAAATAGATGATTTTCCCAGCTAGAAACCTCCATTTATGCTTGGGATTTTCCATGGCTATGTTAAATAAACAGATCGTAAACAAATTAGAAATGAAATAAACATATGAATGTGATATTGAAATATATTGAAAACGAATCTATAATGGTTTAGTGAACGTATCCAGTTTGTTAGCTAAGTTGGTTGAACTAGGTGAAGGTTCATGGTAGATATATCGAACTAGTTAATAGGGATGTTGACTGGATATGACTGGAATGTTAATTGGTGATATTGATGGAATCATGACGATATATTCGGAGGATTTAATCCACAATATGTATGATTTCACGGGATGTATAGCTGGGAATATCACCAACAATAAGAAGGATATCATGGGACACTTGGTTGGTGGTTTCAACCCCCAGGTGATAGGAAGGACTGAACCAACAAAAATGCGTACGTAGATAGGATTCAAAGTGATTTTTGGCTCATGATCATGGTTGAACATACTATTCTGGTTGATGGTTGGGCCACTGAAAACTATCCTCGGCAGTTGGGAGATGCACCCGAAATAATGTGCTTGGACATAATAAAAAATGACACATATTGACTGACACGCATTGAAACCTCCAACGAATACTTCTCCGGATGATGCCATAGGATTTTCATGGATTTTCCCCTTGATCTGCCTGACCCGGGGCCCGTGCGAACCTCACTGCCTGGCGCCGCAGGAATATTTGATATGGACCCCCTCCTTTCACCCTACCCTGGCGTAGAAGGACATCAGTCTGCGCAAAAAGAGGCTAAAAATCAGTTAGGTTCATCGCCTTCTTTGATGTTGGACCGTGCCGATTTGGTTTCCGCTGCTGAACTCAGGAAACCCGACTTTTGGGGACTACTTGGTGGAGTGAAATCTTGACTCAGGGCTACCTATAGGTGTTACACTTGACGCTAGGAGAATGGTTAACGACGTGAATCTTTGATTTCTGGAATCTAAGCCTTTGCATCCCACAATCCCCTTTATATCCGTGCCACTTAAGCGGAACTGGAAGTTTAAACCTCAAGTTGCGAGAACCTCCACAAATAAAGGGAATCCCTCAATTGCAATCGACCTTACTTATCACCCCAAAATTTTATGGTTTAATAGACCTGGGTCCATGTTCAACCCCAAACAGATTGGATTTCAGTCGTTAGTTTCTCATTCTACTTTTTCAATATCCCCCCAGCAACTGACGGCCCATCCGCACACCAACTTTGGTTATCCCCTTGTTTACTGGCTTATACCCGTGGCTATCGCATCGCTATGGATGAAAACCGCCAGCGCCCTACTCTTCACATCCAAAGTAGTTGGTCCTGTAAAATGGAGTCTCATTCCCAAAATTCCCTTTCAGGGAAATCATGCATGCGGCACCCAGCCCCGTCAAAAACCAACCAACCGCTGATTGGATGAACATCCGCCCCTCAAGCCAGAATTTTTGTGGCTATATGGATCCCATCAAACGTCAACAATACCACATTCTTGCGTGCTAATCAAGCATAATTCGTCTATGGAACAACATAATTTCTACTTTAATATGGGTAAATACATCTATAATTTGGTAATTTTCCATAGCAACTTGTTAGTTCACTGGAAGGTAATCCATGTGAATCATCACAATCTCAGGCCAGTCGTCGCCTTCGGCTCTGGCTTTCTTGGCCTTTTGAGGGTCAAAGGCCATGTTTAGGCCGCCCGCACGTCCTGGCTAAGACAAACTATAGGCCAGGCTGGTTGCAGGAAGTCCAGGTTTTCGGGGCTTAGGGGGGGATGTCAGATGTCATGCGGATGTAACCCATAAATATCATAGATACAGAGATCATACTCCACTGCAGAAGTAGAGCCACTAGTCATTGATCGTCCCGGGGATGAAGACGGAGTCATCACGGGACCAGGCAGGCTCCTCTATGATGTCTGTGAGGGACATGAGCCACCATAAACCAAACAAGATCAACCATTGGGCGGTGATTTCTGCACATCAAGTACAGCTGACTATATCATGGTTTTGTCCCCATAAAAATTGGACACAAAAACTAAATTTAGTCAATTCATGACCCCACTTGCCACGGATGCGCCGCGTCAGTCGTCATCATCCCATGGCAAATCTGAGATACACGGCATGTTGTCTTTAAAAAAAACAGGTTCATATACAATTACTGCTATCAAAACGACAAGACGTACATGATCCACTTAGCACTCGTCAAAGATAATTCCCGATTTCCTTGGGCACATGCATATTTACACCCCCGATCACCCAGCTAATTGACGTAGATGTGCAAAACAACAAATATTCGCAGATCATTTCCCAAAAACCATGCATTTAGATCCCCCCACCCCATGGGTATATGCAATTTTCCAATTTGTGTCAATAAAATCACCAGTTTTGTTGGCCCAAGTGGCTGTTTGATTGGTTAAATCCGGATTTGGTTGTTGATTCATCCCCATGTGGGCGTAATTTCAATCAACAAAAGATAAATTATATCTGGTTGGTGGTTTCAACACCTCTGAAAAATATGAGTCAGTTGGCGTTATTATTCCCAATATATGGAAAAATAAAATTCATGTTCCAAACCACCAACCAGATATAATTAATCACAATTAATCCCATTTGGTTGTTGATGAATCCCCATAAATGGCCAAATAAACCACACTCACTTCCCCCAGATCGACGATACTCGCGCCTGCAGCGGCCCCGCACTTGTCCCCGCGAGCTTTCGAGCCCAGCTTGCGGATGCGGCACATGTTGTTCACCTGGCGTGGCCCAAAGATCTGGCGGTACGGGAACAACCAGGTTGCAGGGTGGTGCCCCATAGTTAGCTAAGTTGGCGCAAATAAGTCCAATAATTATGGTTTATAGGTGATATTTTCTCTATTATATCTATAGTTAATTAATTTGTTTTGCTAGCTATAATCTTCCCAACGAAATGCCGCTGATTGGAGTGTTGATAAAACGTCACCCAATTAAAAACCAGCTACTTGGGGGTGCAGTTCCACTTAATAAGCAGGACTACTTCGATGTATACAACCATCATTATAGAATTATGGGGGCTATATATGGCTATACATCTATCTATACCCACTAGGAACACCGGCTGCACCGGAAAAGGTGGGGTATTCCCATAGCTACTCATCTAAACCAGCTCCGTGGCATCCCCATTCCCTCGCCTCCGGCAGCCACCAGAGTGCCAGCTTGGTGCTTCCAAAGAAGCTCTGGAAGTTGGCATCCGGGTCATCGCCTGGGCGCGCGACCACGTGAGCTGAAAGAATTTCGGTTCATCCAGACAGATGGGTAGACATGGTGCTACAGACAAATGAAGAGTAGATAAACAAATGAAAGGTAGATAGATGGATAGATCGATAGATAGATAGATAGATAGATAGATAGGTAGATAGGTAGGTAGATAGATAGATAGACAGACAGATAGATACATACATAGATACATAGATACATAGATACTAGATACATAGATACATAGATACATAGATACATAGATACATAGATACATAGATAAGATCAGATAAGATGAGATAAGATAAGAAAAGATAAGATTAGATTGGATCAGAGTTAGATTGGATGTGATTAGATTAGATTAGATGAGATGAGATTATATAGATATCTGTATTGGATGCTATTTTGGAATGTATGTTCCATGATATTGCACGGCATTTGGAATGGCAATGGCCCATCCACACCTGGCTCCGGGTCTAGTTGTTTTCGTCTTTTCCATGATGCAACAGACGGTGAAATGATATGAAATGACAATGAGTTGATTCATTGTCATTTCATGTCATTTCATCTTCTGTTCCATCACGGTGCAGTGATTGATGGGCTAGAAACACCGAGGGCATCTCTACTATGTAAGGCCCAAATTATCAACATGTTCACGATCATTTGGGGCACCGGAATCGATCATTGAATGCACGGTTGACAAGGTTGTGGAAAGCATCAAGAGGACAATGGATCAAGAAACGGGATATCTGCACGATCTCAGAAAGCCTTCGTCCTGAGGGTCGCGACTTCTGGAGTGCACCACTACGCGTCGCCCAAGACCTGTCAGCTGACCCAGGAAGGTGATCCCCTTGAAAGATGAGGGGCAGTTTCAGGCTGCTTCTGGCAGGGTTCAACTCGACCCAGCAAGCTCAAGGGGCTGAAAGTAGATAAAAACAGAGAGAGGGAAACAACACAAACATTGCACACATATTCTACAAGTGGTGAATTTTGATCATTATCATATTGTTGTCCAAGATAGGGCGGGAAAAGAATCAAATCCTTTGAGCTGCCACCCAAACAACATCCTCCTGTCTACATCAGAGCCGTCGTCAGTTCATATCCCAGATATTTTTGTTCAATCATGATTTATCTTTCGCAAATTGCCGTTCTGATAGTATGCCCTCTTTCAGACGCACCCAGTTGCACTCCAAGCAACTTCGGACAAAACACTCTGGATGTCCAAAAGGCGTCATCATGAACCTGAGCGTGCAGGCAACCTTGCCTCACTGGCACGGCTTTCTGATCCATTGCTGGTTGGTGGTTTCAAAACCTAGTCAAGTCATCCATGGAACACATATCACATATCTGCAAGCACCAGCCAATTTTTTCTGATTTATTTATTGGCTTGCCTATATAGGTTCAAGACAACCCCAAGCTGCAGGTGCATCCGTTGAAGACTCCGCATGTACGGGGTGGGCCCCAGATAGTGTACCCCATGTCCCCTGGTGAAGACATGGACCCCACTGGGCCAAACCGGCTCCTTTGGAACCTCCACCCGTGGTGCGGAACGGGGAGCTGAGGCTTTGCGCTTCCTGGGAAGGTGGCCCGGTGGCCATGGAAATCTCAAAATTTTGGATTTCAATATGGTCCGTTTCATCTGAGAACAATAATATAGCAGTTGGTAGTGAATTGGAATCATTAACACCAGGATGCTGAAACAGACCAGCTGACATCGAGAATGTGTTAGGGATTGATTTGGCGCGATTAGCCGGCGGGGAACTAGAAAACCAAAGAAGTGATGAAGTTCTAATGTTTCAATCTACAGAACAAAGAGTCATGGTCATTTAAATGCAAACAATTATATACATATTTGTTTAAAGTTCTCGTGGATTATGCAAGCCTCTAGAGGTTGCGGGCAAGTATACGCTCCATCCAAAAAAATACAGTTAACCACCCAGCCTTCAACCCAGTTTAGCAGCAAAGTTTGATGTGCGCGATTTTAAACCCACAAAAATATTGGTTGATGTGGCAAAAATTTGGATCATACTGGATAATCATCCAGATTTTCTCCAGGTTTGACACTACCAGACTCCCTAGTTCCCTAGGTTCAATCTCGTTGGGACAGGCTTCACGCAAACCTGGGCAAAACATGTCTTCCAACTTGCTTGCAATATGTTCAATGGTTCATCCTGGCTGTTTGCCCGTTAAAAAATCACTGCTGATGTATATAAGCAAGGCTTCACTCTTAACCTTTTCGTACTTTCTTCACAGCCGGCGCCAAAAACAAAAGTAAGTGATTATCCGCTTAACCATCCAAACTAACAATTGTCCACCAATCCTGGTTTGTCATCATGTTCGGGGCTTACCTCAGCTGAGCATTCTTCAACCCCCCTGTGATCCCTATATTCTTGTTTGTTGAGAAAAGGTTTCCCAGTCAATATAAATTGGAAATTGTAGGTACAAACCTTAGATACCCTGCAGTGAAAGTAGTTGTCAATGGGTATGGCACAAAATTGTTCTTCGTAAAGAGTGGGTTCGGATCCCAAAAATCAGCAGCTAATTTATATACGCCTTGACCCCCAATGTGCTCTTGGAAAAAAGGCACGCGAACTGAAAACTATCCGATTTAGGTGACTCTGCTACAATTACCCAAATTGATGTGCAGATTGGTGTTCGGATTGTTTTTTGAAATTGTGCACGAGTTGCACCTTGTCAGTTTCAAGTTCTGGGTTTGCACAGCTGCAAAAGTGTACGAATTTCAAAAGCAGGTGCGCTTGCCTATGTTTTCATGAAATCTAGTACGAAAACTTGGGGGTTATTCTTGGGTGTTTTTTTTAATCATGAAAGGTGGTCCAGGCAGTAGTAGTAGTAGTAGTAGTAGAAGAAGTAGTAGTAGTAGTAGGAGTAGTAGTAGTAGTAGTTGTAGCAGTAGCAGTAGTAGTAGTAGTAGTAGTAGTAGTAGTAGTAGTAGTAGGAGTAGTAGTAGTAGTAGCAGCAGCAGCAGAGTCGTAGTAGTTAAACCCTCCAAGTACCGGTGAAAATTGCAAAAGTCACAGTTGTCTATAAATATTAAAAAAAACTACAATGTGGGGCCCCCAAGTTAACTTGAAGTTAAAAGACATATAAATCGAGTTAGAGAAGTTAACTTGAAGTTATGTTAACTTATCTTAGCCCTATTTATAACTTAAGTTATATCTTTTCTAACTTTTTTTGGATGTTTTTTGGATATGATTATGAGATTTTCGTCGTTTCATGCTTGTTTTGGAGAACCCAGTGTCCGCAGTGCTTTTTTGACGCTGCCAGGTGTTGATTTATCACGGAAGGCACATGACCGCATCACTTTTAGTGTTGGTCCAGGCCGGCACGTGGAAGTTCGCCAAGGACCGGTGGTCCACTATTTCTCTATCGTTGCTTCGCCGGAAGATCCTGTACGAATCCCCATGGCGAATCGGCGCCAGCTTTGTGATGTATACATACAAGCGGCTGCCTTTGTGCAAGAAAAAGTGAACCAAGCACGCTTCTTGCAGGTTTTTGCCGAAGAGAAGGCAATCGTTTTCTTTAATCTCCACCATTTGCAAGCGCGCCTTTGAGCTGATGAGTGTTCCCTCGATGCCCGTGGATTCATGGACTTCTTCCGGGCTGAACGGTTTCACCAGCTCAAAGCCATTTGCAAGGATAGGCCTTTCATTTAGTAGCTCCACCCATCGCAAGAGGAGGCGAGGGAGCAAGTGCTTGCTTAGCTCTGCTCCTCCTTGGTCGGACCGCAGAAACTGCACCGTCGTCTCTGCGAAGAGAGACTTGTAGTGCTTATGAGCACTTTCAACTCCCCAGCAGGAGGCTGCGATGCCATGCTTCTCATATTGAGACGGTAAGTGCAGTCTGCAGTGATGCTTTGGCCGCACATGATCCGCGTAGAGTGCGGCAAACATTTCCTGGTGTTTCCGTTGCTCTCTATCCAACGCTCGCCAAGCTGCGGGCATTGTTTTGCATTCCCGCAAGACGTCCACGCAGCGGCAGAGCTGAAGAAAGCAACGGCAAGCGTCTGCCATCGCAGGCACCGCCAACCAAATGGTCTCGGCGATCCATCGCAGCAGCGCAAGGAGCGCCACTGTCTGGTTCGCCGAACCCTTGTAGACAGAGTCACCGAAGAGATTCTGCGTCCAGAGACGCTTCAACCAGTACCGGCTTTCACCGGCCTCATGGCGTTGCCATTCCGCCTGAAGCGTGGCATCGCACAACTGTTCCACCGTTGCCCCCACATGCTGCCTTGCTTCCTTAAGCAGCAAAATGATTTCGGTACAAGCTATGCCGTTGGCAAAGTAGCAGTGGAGACTATCGTTTTGCATCATGTCGATGTGGAAGTTAGCACGGGCAATTGGACACGACCAAAGGCTGTCTTTGTCCAAGTTGTAGCCGAGACAGCGCTCGCGCATCTCCTTCTCTCCCTTAGGCATGTCGTCCACGCGCGCCATCCATGTCAAGATGCACGCTTCCAAATCTTGCCTCTTGTAGAGGTCAAAGAGGTCAAAGTTGTGCTCAGCTACTGTGTAGAAAGAAGCGTCAGCCTCCGCCGCAGCAGCGTGGCGCATCAAAACATTGGCGCAAAAGCAGCAGCATTTCAATCCAGCCGAACCCTTCGCTGCAAGAGACGCTCTCTGAGAGTCCAAATCACTTATAAATATGGACAGCTCCACTGTCATGAGAGCGTCGTTGGGACCCAGCGCGAACGGCTGCAGCAATTCATTCGCCATCCACTGCCGCACAAAGGCCGCCGTGCAACCAGAAATGCCTCCGCAGCACGTGACCAGCTGGTCGTGAGTGACGCAGGCAACCGGCAACCAAGCGCGATGGCTCTCACCTATCATAGCCAGCTCCTTGAAGGAGACATAAAAGAGTAAGATCTTCTGCCGAAGCTCAGGATTCAATACGTTGCCAGCTGTGCATTCGTCATGCGCCAAAATGGCGTGCAATTTCCCAGGCCCTTGCTTAGTCAATGCTGCGGCTAGCGAGGGACATCTTGTCGTGACATGCCGCAACAAATATTTCATATCTGCGGCAAAGAAGCGGATGTCTTCCCCACTGCTTTCTTTACTTCCCACTCGAATCTCTTTGAAGCAGGGCTTGTAAGGAGCCAGTGCCTCTCGAGCGGCACGCTTGAAAGCGCCTGATGGCTGCTTTTGCTTTTGGCCCGAAAGCATTTGCTTCATGGCACTGATGCTGTTGCCGCTGAACTTCGCCAGGGCATTTTGCAACACCTCACGATCCAGTGTCTCCTTCTGGAGACTGTCCCGCGAAGCCATGGCGACCCGCGCGGCCTCCAAAGTATATGAGACATCTGAAAATGGCGGCGGAAGATGCATTCCATAGCAAATATATTATAGATATATAAATATATATTTAGATATATTATGACATGCGCGCTGACAGACAACATGAAGCAGAAATAAAGTCACAATTGTTTTTTTTTCTCAGGGTGTCTGCTGCGATCGTCGGCGCCACCAAGGCAATCAGCGGCCAATCTACAGTAAGTTATAATCTAAAGTATGTAGGAAGCGAAGTAACCAGTCCCAAGGTTCGCCATGCAATGTGAAAGCGTGGCTTTCCATGAACTGAATGCTTGCCTTCACTTCTTCGTGAAAGCGTGCTCGACTGGGGTGCTTGATCTCCCACATGGTACCGGATTCCAACTCCGCCATACGTGGAAGCGGTGCTTGGAGCAACTTCCATGGCGCAGTGTCCCAGCCAAGCAGCAGTGCACGCACCGTCACCAGACATTCTTGCACAAAGGTCAGCGTAGCTACCTGCTCCTGATACTGCGGAGCCACAGTGACCTGCGCCATCACTTCCTTCATGAGCTCGACTGCTTCAGCCTTGTCCCGCAAGACGTCTTGGCTGGCAGCGCAGTCTTTTAAAGCAATAGCGATTCCTTGACTGACTGTGGCAGAGCAAAGGACCGTCATTCAAGCAAAAGCAAAGCAAAGATAGACAAGTTCCTTTGGAGCCGAAGTTGCTTCCCCCAAGCAATGCCAATGCAACACGTTGGAAGGGAAACCAGTATACAAACGATATTTTATGCATGTATACATGTGGCCCCAGGGACTATATAGGGATTGACCTCGGGAAGTGTTTTATTTACAGAAGAATCATTGATATATCATATTTACCAAACTTGCAAACCGGCAAACGACCCAAGAACCTATGGAAACATGATATGAGAACTTTCCCCGACAGCGATTCCTCCAAAGGCATCTCTCCGACGCGTGCTATGGTTCACGCGTATGGACAGTGTCGCGCCCTGTCGCTTGCGGTAAACAAGCGGATCAAACCCCAGTCCTTGTGTCAAATCAACACACGGAACCATGGGAACCGTTCTCAAGTCATTGCTGCTTGCCTTTGCCCCGAGCTGCCTTCTTTGGCGCCGCGTTCTCTTTCTGCTCCTTGACAAATCCTTGCACACTGCGAATGGCCTCATTTCCGTCCTTGACCACCCGTTGCAGCGCTTTGTCGATGAGCAATGCCTCTGCAGGCATATCGTCCAATCTCTGTCCTTTCGCCGCGCCTTGCAGCATCTTCGAGGCATTCGCGCTGGCTTTTGCGAGCGCCTCCTTGGCTTTGCCAATGTCTTCTTCCATTGCCGACGGCATGCGCACAGGGAGAGCTTCTGTCTTGCTCAGCGCTTGCTCCAAACGCAAATTGCACTTCTGCAGTTGCGGCAAGAGCTCGCCTGCAGCAGCGACCGCTGTTGCTTCAAGCTTTTGCCTTTTTTTATCTTCCTGTCGCTGCAGTTTGGCAGCCTCTTGCTGAGCCTTCTTCTCCTCTGGGGTCTTACGTTTCCTTCCAATACTCTCTGGCAACTCCACGGCAGCGGGCAAATCCAACTCTAGCGGCGGATCCTGCGACGCTCCCGAAGCCGCGCCTGGTGGCGGCGCGCGTTGCAGCCTCTGCCGGAAATCGGCTTCCATGCGCAGCAGACGTTCTTCCATCACCTTGGTGATGAAGTCTGTGCTCTTGCTTGTGATATCCACACGATACGTCTCTCCCAGAATGGGATGGGTTCGCCTGTCTGCCAATTCTTCTATCCTGGCAACATTGTATCCTCTTAGCTCCCAATAAGCGAGAGGATGGTACTCACCAGACTCACCTTCCCGGTCAACCCGGGAAGACGAGTGAATCATGTTCTTCTTCAGCACGCCTCCGGCCTGCGAGAAGGACAGCCTCTTGTCCACACTGTTCATGCGCTCCGCTCGAGAATCTTGGTAAAAGGCCACCACATCATCTTCAGTGAGGCATGAGGAAAGCTCAATGCCATGACGAGCGAGCTGTCCTTTGACAGCATGACAACTCTTGCACGTCCAACGCAGGTCTTCTCGAAACTTGGGGGTGCAGATGGCTTCATCCCTCTGCACAGACGAGGTACAGCGTCGACAGATCACCTTGTCTTCGACCGTAGGCACGTCCGTCGCCATAGCGCCCTCAGGCGGAGGCGCCTCAGCGGCTGCAGGAGCCTCAGCGGCTGCCTCTGCGCCATCCGGCTGCGATGCAGGCACTTCCACGGCATCCTGCGTCATATCCGGAATCTCTACCGTTGGCACCTCCATCATTGTCAGCCAACAGAACAGCCAGGGACAATGGCGACGTTCCCTTGAGATTCCCTGAAAAAAGCTGCGGTAAAGTGGCCATGTAGGAAACACAAAGAAACTCATTTTTGACTCATTCGCGTTTCCACGAAGATTCTTCTATGGGTAGGAAACACATACGCGTGCCCTATTAACAACCATATTTTGGGTTGAAAACACATTCGCGTATCCCCCTAGTGCTGGAAACACATCCCCATAAGTAGACTCAGAGTTATCTCAAGGAAACACATTTTTTACACATACGCGTTTCCAGTCGTTTATTTAATCAGCAATAGGAAACACAAGCGCGCTCCCAAGCTTGCTGGCATGTAACCCAGGATACACAGTCGCGTTTCTGATGTTTTTTCGAAGTTTCAATGGAAACACAGCCGCGTTTCCCACATTTCCCCTTTTTTATGCCTCGCAGGTGCAGTTTCTATGGTCTGTACAGCAAGTCCCATGCAAGTTTCTACTGGAAAGACTTACCGACCGTTTCCATGGCCGTCTTCAGCAGCGCAACCATCAGGTCCTTGTGCTGCCCGGCAGCATCTGCCTTTCCAGCGGCCCTGTCTTTGCCTTCCGCCTTTTGCGGCGGCAAAGCTTTCTTCTGCGCAGCAGCAGTCGCCGCAGTTGCCTTTCCAGCAGTGTCTCCGGAAGACCTCTTGCCCGCAGGCACGGCCATGGGTGTCTTTTCCACGTCTCCACCTTCCGGCGTCGACGATTCATACTCATAGGTATAGTCCGATGAGCTCGCAGGCGTCTCCTCTGCGGCAGACGTCGTCTTGCCTCGTTGCTGCGGCTGCTGCTTGTCCTTCCGTTCGGACGAAACCGGTTCCTGCTTAACAACCGGCCTGGGCGGTGGTGGCTTCTGCGGGCCTTTAGGAATTGCTTCCTGCCGCTGTGTCGTCTGCCTGGGCCTGGGCTCGTATTTTTCCACCACCACCTTGACGTACTCCTCATGGTCCGCCTCCTGGTCGTCCTTGTGGGACTTCCTACGTTCACCTTCCCGCGCGCGCCTGTCACGGCTGCGGCTGCGATTGCGCCTGCCTCTGCCATCTGCAGACTTCGTGCGCCGCTGACGGCCAGAAGATCGCGCGCGGCCATGCGAGCGCTTGCGCTCATGCCGGCCAGGAGAACGGCCATGGCTGCGGGCACTGCCAGGTTCGTTGCGAGGCGGCTTCAAGGGCTCTGGCGGTGGATCTGATCCGCGCAATCTCTCATTCGATCGCAGACGCAGATCGCCAGCGTCCGCCCATTCCTCTTCGTACCAGGTCCGTTCCACTTTCTTCTTGCATGCCTCCCAATCCCCATCAGCATAGCCCGTGTTGTACAGCCTGGCGGCACGACAATACAAGCTGTCCCAATGCTGTTTCTTGGAACAGGGATTGTCGGCAATCGTCCGGTGACACTCGTCACAGGTCCAGGTGCCCGGATCGCCTTTTTTGCGCCGATTTTGCACGGCGCCTGTGGTGCGCGCTTTGCTCTGCGACGCGCGAGGCTCTGTGTTGCCTCCGCCCATAGGCATGGCTCCCTCGCCCGTCGCAGCGGCTCCACCGCCCGCAGGCGTAGATTCCTTGCCCTTAGGCGCCGATTCCTCGCCCTTAGGCGCTGTTTCCTCGCCCTTAGGCGAGGGAACTTCCGGCTCGGTCTCCTCTTTCTCCTTGGTTGCCCCGTCGCGATCCGGGCTCCTCTTATTGGAGCGGCTCCTCGACCGACTCGAAGACGCCATGCCCCTGCCAGGTGCCAACAATGAAACATATAAGGAGATTGAGAATGTGGGAACATCATCAATGGGTATATGGGATGGTATATATATTATGCGTATAGAATGGGGAATTTTAGCTAAAGCATTGGCTATATACACATTGTATAAACTATATTGACACATTACCCCGTGGTGGAAAGAGCGCAGCAAATGACCATGCAAAAAATAGTTGTCCGTCGAATCCGCACACCATTCCGCTAGTCCGCAGACTCAGCGATCCAACTCTGCGCAGGTCCGAAGACTCTCCTTCCCCCAGCTAGTCCGAAGACTCAGCTTACCCCAGCTAGTCCGAAGACTCAGCCTTTATTCGCTAGTCCGTAGACTGAGCGTGCCATTCCGCTAGTCCGAAGACTCAGCGATCCATGCCCGCTAGTCCGTGGACTCAGCGATCCAACTCTGCTGCGGTCCGGAGACTCAGCCGTTCCAGCTAGTCCGAAGACTCAGCTATCCAACCCCGCTAGTCCATGGACTCAGCGATGCAACTCAGCTAGTCCGAAGAATGAGCTATCCCAACGAGTTCGAAGCCTCCGCTATCCCATCGCGCTCGTCCGCAGACTGAGCGATCCTCCTCCTCGAGTCTAAGCAACCATATATATTATCCTTCCTTATATATAGATGGTATCTGTCAGTATCAAGTCATTTCCATATTTCAATATAAATATATTCCAATATATTATCATATATATGTCACATTCATATATCATAATTTATATCATTTCTGTATCTGCCAAGCAGCTATACCCCAGCCCCATATAAAGCTTCAATCGGTCCAGCCTCCTCACAGACCCCAAGTGCAGAGGACCGAGCACAACTGTCATGAGCCAAACAAAAAACCTGCGGAAAAAAAATTGCTTCACCATCGTGCAGTCGTGTAATTCCTGCAGACCATGTGCATGCCTGCTGCTTCCAACCCCCTGGCTCTCACCGCACCACTTCTCCATACATTTCTTTTCCCCAGAGGCGAGCACAAATCAAAAGGAATCCCCTCGCATATACACTCAACAACTCCATAGTCAGGACTCGGAATCATCCCATTCACAAAGAAACAAAAACATCCGACCGCCTTCGATTAGCTCAAGTGCCTGGTCCTGATCAACCACCTCTTCCGTCCGCAGACGCATGCGGAGCTTCTTCAAATCTTCATAGATTGGACAAATGTCCAAGTCGATATCTCCACGATCTTCAATCTCAGCGATTGTGTCCCTCGCAGCCGCATCAACCTGTCCGCGCCATGGTTCCTGCCAAGCTATCTCGCCTGGCACTAAACCAACAGCATCTGCTGGTGCTGCAACAGCTGTAGAAACTGCCTGCGGCATATTGTCGCCGTTGCTGCCATACAATTGCTTCAAAGTTGGATCCTCCTTGGACACTATCTGTCCACCGCTAGAGAACTGCACGATGCCATTGGCATCCACGGACCCCACAAGGCCTCTCACCTCCATGGCAACAGGGGGCACAAACCGGTAAGCAACTATACCATGAACCGAAAAAAAAGTATGGATATATAAAACATATATGATAACCAATATGCATTGCATTGCAAGCATGTCAAACAAGAAGAAGCAGGAGCCTACACGACAAGCGTTCAAAAAGACAAACGGCAAATGCTTTTCTCACAACTTTCGGTTTGCTCAGAGTGACAAAGCAAAATTTCCAGAACACACTGTTCGTTTCTCATGTTCAAGCTAGTGTGAAGCCACGTTTGCGCCAACAGCTCGGGCAACACCCAGGAGTATGTCTACAGGTTGCACATCCATTCGGTCGCTCCTTGTGGCGTTGCTTCTCGGTCACAATCTGGCATTTCTTGTCGGCTGCTGGCTTCTTGCGCAATATTTGCTTTGCTGCTTTGCCAACATGAGCGGCAGCAGCCGGTTTAGCCGATAATCTGCTGGCAGGACGTTTCATGCAAGAGGCAGCTGATGGCAAGTCTTTTTCATCATTCTCCACAGATTGCTTCGCTGCAGGACGCTTCATGGCCTGACCCGGAGGCCTGCCACGTCTCTTGGCAGTCTTACCTGGCTCTCCTGGAGCAGCTTCAGCAGGCAAATCTTTGCCATAGTGAGCATTTGCAAGCCGACGCACACTCTCCTGAACGCTTGCAGGCATGCCCTGCAAATCTCCCATCGGCTGATCCCCTGCAGCCGACCCAGCGTCCGTCCCCTTGCTAGCATCCAAAGTATCCTTGCTCGGCACGTCTTCCAAAGCGAGCTGTGCCATCTGTGGCTCGGCGCCCGCTGCAGCAGCCACAGACGTATCCGTCGTTGCAGCAGACGCATCTCGCGAGGCTCCTTCAACCTGATCTGGCTTGCTTTCAGCCGAAACCTGTGTCGCCGGCACCGTCGATGCCTCTGCCCTGTCCATCAACGCACGAACCCCAGCAACCGGCTTTGGCTTGGCAGGCTCTGCAGCTTGTCCAAACATTTGCAAGTTCGGCAGCGCATCAGGCTGCCTGCCTGCCGTCTGTCCACCCAGGGCAACGGCAAACGCTGCAACCGTCTGTGCCATTTGTAAACCTGCCAGGCGAGGATCTGGTAATCCCTGCACGGCGAGCATGTTCTGCTGATTCTCCAACTGCCTCTGCAACTGCACATCGCGATGGGTATTCCGCAAGGGAATGGTGCGGGCAGTTTGCCAGACCACATTCAAATCCACAGTCGCGGGCGGAGCTGCGAAACCACCAGGGGCCATCGCCTGAGCTACATCGCTCGGCAACTCTGCCACCTGGTTGGGCAACGCCTCCAAATAGCGACCTGCTGGCAATGGAATGCCAGCGTGTCCAGCCCGTGTCACTGTTGTCTTCAAGACACTCTTGACCGTTTGTAGCAACGTCAGCAACTGTGGAATTGTCAGATTGTCCTGCTGTCCCACCAAGGCCGCCATGACGGCCATCGATGGCTCGCTCGGATGCCGCATTCCCAGGTTGTTCACTAAGTATCTAACCAAGCGATCCACCCGACTCAGTGGGGAGATTCTCCGATCAGCCAGTGAGTCCCAAACTTCCTGGGATAAATATAGTGGAAAACTTCTATAGTCCTGCATGGTCGCCCTGCGCAATTGCTGGTTTTCCACCTGCGCCATGGTCATCTCGTGCAAAATGCAAACTTGAGCCATCAAATCCAGCAGAGATTCTGGTTTTAAAACCGGATGCATCCGATTTGCCACGATCAAAAGCTAACTTGTCTAACTTGTTTATCTCTTTTTTGCCTCATGAGGCTATCTTCAGTTATATCTTGCTTAACTTTATACATAAGTTAGCATACTTATAAACTATGTTACCCCCAGTTATAACTTAAGTTACCCCATGTTATAACTTAAGTTATTACTAGGGGGCCCCACATTGTATATATATATATATTTATTTATTTATATATTCCCAACACTTTTCTTGGCACTTGGAGAGTCTAGGAATGTTTTATCAACCCCCAAAAAAATGTTTCCAGGATGGTATAGACGGGCAATTTTCTCCCTTGATTTCCAGGCCTGCTAGCGGCGTGCCGCTGAAGGTCGTAGGTCTCCCGCCTGGCGCGTGGCGCATATACACTTTGGTACATTAATATAGACCCTGGGATAGACCCCGAAAAAACATTTGTCCCAACAGTGTGGCCACTGGCACTGGCCACGCTGAGGGGTTCTTATGGTAGGTGTTAAGGCCCGGCATTTAATCGAGGTGGTACCTGTTGCCTTTGGCATTTTCCCTGTAAATTTCCAAACAAAATAGCTCTTGTGAAATGTCCATGTGCATGTCCACTGCGCAGGCTCGCACAAAACGGTGTTTCCGGAGGTGTCCCCGCCATTTTCCCTGTAGATTTCCGCGCAAAATTGCTCTGATGACATGTCCATGTGCATTTCGATTGAGGATCACACACAACAAGACATCTCAATCAGAAATCTTGCCAATCGCCAAGAGGGAGCTTGGACAGAGATCTTGCCAAGAGACCTCTTATGGAGATCTTGTTCAGAGATCTTGCAAAGAGACCTCTTGCAGAGATCTTGTACAGAGATCTTGCCAGGAGACCTCTTAGAGATCTTGTCCAGAGACCTGGTGAAGATAGCAGCGATCTTGCTCAGAGATCGTTTTTAGAGATCTTGAACAGAGATCTTACTTTGAGATCCCCTACAGAGATCTTCTGTGGAGATCTCTTATAGAAAGATCTCTTCAAGAGTCTTGTCAAGAGACCTCTTCTAGAGATCCTGTACAGCGATCTTGCCAGGACACCTCTTTTGGAGATCTTGTACAGAGACATTGCATAGAGATCTGTTGCAGAGATCTGGCCAAGAGGTCTCTTACATAAATCTTGCCAAGGGAACTCTTCTAGAGAGCCTGCACAGGAGATTTCATAAAGAGATCTGCGCAGAGACATTGCATAGAGATCTGTTGAGATTTGCCAAGAGGCCCCTTTACAGTGATCTTGGCAAGAGACCTCTTATAGAGCTCTGGTACAGAGATCTTGCCGGGACACCTCTTCTGGAGACCTTGTTCAGAA
>CAMXCT020000029.1:105000-127391 GCA_947184155.2 Cladocopium goreaui
ACAAGGAGGCCCCTGGTGAGGACCATAAATTCTTCAAATAGCTGTCAAAGCAGATGGATGTTCATCCATCTAAAGGTACGTCAGGTATGATTTGAAAAACATCGGATTGGTTTGAGGGAATATTTGCAGGACCCCCCCTAAATTTGCTGAGAAACAAAACCTTCCCAATCACATTCCTTCCAGGACCGCTAAACAGCCAGAAAGAGGAAAGTTGTTTCCCCTTGTGGTGGTGAAGTGAAGAACCCCCATACAACATTTCGGGTTGGAATCAGAGGGACACCATAGCTTTTTCTGGTTGGAACAGGGTCCCATGGTCTTCTTTGGCCATGCCTTTCGTCGATGTGCCGTCTTTTTGCCAAGGCACGGTAGGCCTTTTTGATGGTCAATTCATCCGCATCCTGGTGCATCAAAGCTCGAGAAGAAACCTACTATCGACTTAGATCATTTTAGATATAAGAAGAAACAAGTTGGATGCTTTATACATACATTTTATGTCTTAAGATTAAATATATATATATATGTGTGTGTGTTAAACATAATCAAATTAATATATATATATGTTTATAGCGTGGTGAACAAGCGCCACAGCCAGTGGCATCTCTGCACTCCTCCTTTTGAATCTGATTGAATGGTTCCAGCAGCATCAGTGATGGATATATAATACGTAACCTTTTCACACAATTTTTGATACGATACAGGCATCATCTGGCTTCACTACGTGTTTGTTGCTTCAAACGTGTCTGTTTTTGCTACCGGCACGTTTGAACATTGATGATGAAATTGCCATGTTGGATCACGTTGGATGCTCAAACCTTCATTCGCCTTGTTGAATGCCAAAAATTTGGGGCGCTGAAATCCCTAACCTTCCGCTTTCTTTCCACCCAACTCTAGCGCCATTTTTGGGCGTTGTCTTCCCAATGTCACTGGCATTTTCGTCGCCTCTCGGATCTCGAGGACGCCATAGTGATCTGGCAGAGGTTTCCGCGCCATCCTGGATCACAAGACATCACAGCGTCGAGGACACGAGGAAAACCATGGAAAGTGGGGCCTGTCCCAAATGGATGACCTCCAAAAATGAGAAAAAATATGGCTTTTTTTCAAAGGAGAAAAAAAGGTAAACCACTGGGTTTCGGTAAATTTTCAGACAGACCCAATTGGTCCCATTTGGATCCATTTGGCGTAGCTGGATGGGCTTGGGAAAGCCAAGGGTAATGATACCATGGACCGCCGGGTTTACAATCAAATGCAAGACAAGGGTCTCTGGTAAATTTACCAAGTGAAAAGTGAAAATGGTTGTGGGCGCGAGGTCAATTGTTACAACAGGTTCTCCTATGTATTTACCATAATTCAGCAACAGCAATCTCATCACAATCCCTTTATTAAACACACCTTAATACTGAGATATGCCATGATCATTTCATGGATGTTCATCCAGGAAGCACTCCCATTATCCAGTGGCTAATCCACTGCGGTTCTGTTTTTTTTGGAGATGTGGGTATATTTTGAACATCAGCCAGTCTTCTACAGTCTAGGATGTGGCCAAGCAGTGCTCCCTGTGTCAGCACAAACAACAGACCCAGCAGGAGCCGCCTACGTGCAGTGGAGCATCAGGGCGGATTCGCATGTAGAATCACTGTGGAAACACAGTCGGTGATGGATTTGGTCAGTGGTTGCTGGGTTCATTCGGTTGAGCCACCCATGTCAAAACTGTTCGCCATTTTTTGGATTCATCCCATGTTTGGCAGTGGTCATTTTCTTGGAGCAAAATGAAATGAAAGCAAAAGCCATTCAGGGCCACTGAAAGCATGCAGAAAACATGAGAAACACTTGACATCACTTGACGGTCAAAGCTCACATGATTTGATGTTGGGTACTGCAGCACTTCGTTCAACGCTAATGCTGGCCCCAGCCAGAAATGCCACGGCACTCATGGGCAGTGGAAGATGGTTCGCGCGTTGCCCCCCAAAAATGATACCCTCAACGCGTTGTCCCTGCAAAGCAAAACGCCAACACGTCGAGGGGCTGGGATACCTATAAATATCTTAAGCTATCTAAAAATTGAACTTATATATTTAATTATATCTATATATTATCATTATTATTAATTTTAATGAATTTATATAATGGGAAATATTGAAATATCTGATAGCCATCTGATTTTTTTGGCTACCCCATATCAGACAAACTCATTGAAACCCATCTCAGCGAACGGAATCCACTCTGCTGAGCTATCCCCTCCAGTTCAACACATGCTACAAAAACGGGAGATGTTCTATTGTAATGCTGGAATGTTAGCATACCTTGAGATACAAATACTGCATCGACCCTGCATCTGTGCTTTTTGAAACTCTACCACTTAACCTATCGTGAGCCGTCAGGTAGGCCCCCTAAAATCTTGACTGGCAAATTCACTCATGGATTCCGAAGGTAAACAAAAAAATTGTCAAAAGCAGTTCCGAGCCTAGACACTCCACACTGCCGCAGAGCTGAGTTTTTCCAACAACTTCCGAGCTTCGAGAAAATCAGCGTCCAGCATACACCTCCCGAAAAAAAGGATAGCCAAATTTCCTGATAGGTTGATATGGAGGGTTGAACATAAAACATGTTTGAAACTTGAAACCAACAGGTAGTGTCCTACAGGTGATTGATCTCATGCTGCAACTGCGCGCTGTCACGGCCCAAATCTGGACGCCCCCAGGTGACGACGGATCCATCTGCTAGGACGGCAACAAAAAGCTCGCCCTCAGGGTGCACCTGCTGCACGTTGCGAAGCTGATGTTCCACCGGGGAGCTGTCACCACCAGAACGGGCATCGCCCCAGGTAACAAGGGATCCATTCTCCAAGACTGCAGCAAAAGCTTTGTTTGCAGCGTGGAGGTACCGGACATTCCTGAGCTGGTCTTGCACCTGAGAGCAGTCGCCACCAAAATCCGGCCGACCCCATGTAACAATGGACCTATCTTCCAGGATCGCGGCAAAAGCCGCACTTGTGGCCTGAAGCTGTTGCACATTGTGAAGAGAATCTTGGACCCTGGAGCTGTCACCACCACAGTATGGACGGCCCCACGTAACCACGGATCCATCTGCCCGGCGTGCGGCAAATGCCCAAGATGTGGCCTGTATTTCTTCCACATTCCTGAGCTGCTCCTGGACTTCAGAGCTGTCGCCACTGCAATAGGCATCACCCCATGCAACAACAGATTTATCTGCCAAGATTGCAGCAAATGCACCACCTGTGGCCTGAAGCTGCTGCACACTCCCGAGCCGACCTTGGACTTCCGAGCTGTCACCGCCAGAATCTCCACAGCCCCAAGTAACAACAAATCCACCTTCCAGGATTGCAGCGAAAGCCTTATTTGTTGCTTGAATCTGCTGCACATTGCTGAGCTGATGTTGCACTTGAAAGTTGTCACCGCCAGAATCTGCACGGCCCCATGTCACTACACGTCCATTGGCCAGGATTGCGGCAAATGCGCCACCTGTGGCCTCAACCTGCTGCACTTTTCTGAGCTTATTTTGCACTTCGAAGCTGTCACCACTAGAACGGACATCGCCCCACGTCACAACAGATCCATTTCCTACGATTGCAGCAAAAGCCCTTCTCGTGGCCTGAAGCTGCTGCACATTCTTGAGCTTATCTTGGACCCTGGAGCTGTCACCCCCACAGTCTGCAGCACCCCATGTGACTATCCTGTCTCCACCACAGCACCATAACGCAAAAGCTTGATCTGTTGCTGCAAGCTTTGCTTCTTGTGCAATGGCCATAAGGTGATTTCCGTCTTGAATTCCACTCTCGTCCAAAGTTTTTGTCAGATCATTCAGGCGACGGCCTTCTGCCGTGATCAGTTTCACAAAGCCCTGTCCAAAAGACTGCTGTGCCAGAACCTTCAAGTCCTGTACTTTGCAGGACTCCGGAACCGACAGGTTCACACTTCGACCGCTGGCCAACGCAACATTTACTTGTAGCATGCTGGCAACATACAACGATCAAACAAAAATGAATTGTCCAAAATGCTTCGAGCCAAACTTCATCCCAGGTGGTTTTCCACAGGGCAAGGCCAGGAAGGATTCCCAAAAGGTTGGGAACCCAAAAAGG
Organism: Cladocopium goreaui; assembly: GCA_947184155.2. Classification (NCBI taxonomy): domain Eukaryota; class Dinophyceae; order Suessiales; family Symbiodiniaceae; genus Cladocopium; species Cladocopium goreaui. Next base: position 109,097 of record CAMXCT020000029.1, read on the forward strand.
ATTAGATCAACCTGTGCGAACCAGCCTGGAAAACATATCTTGTGTTCCAAATGTTTCCAATGTCAGCCAGCATGAGAAAACTGTGACAAAGCTCCCTGTGATGTGCCTCTGCATCCTCTAGCTGCCGAGACACTTGGTCGGACGCCAAGAAATGACTGCGATCAGGCCCCGCGAATGCGGTCTGCTGCGTTGTAGTAAAGCCACTGTTTATCCCTTCCGGCAATTCTAATCGTTGAAAGTTGAAAGTATGCATTTCCGACTTTGCTTTGATTCTTTGAATGAACCAATATCACATATTTCAGCTCTAGGTATATCAATGTTATCAAACTATTTCAAGGGGGGAAACCGTCCAAACTCGCCTTCCACATCACAAACAAATCGACCTTTTTTGCCCCGTAAGAAACTGCCAACCTGGAGCACTTTGGCACCAGAACTGGTAGCAATGAGGGCAGCACTGACAGGGCGCACTGGGTGATGCAGCGGTGGAGTTTTCAATTTTGACCTATCTCAAGATAGAAAAAACACACTTCAAAAGGTCAGAAACATCCGACAGGAGGATGGAAACAGATCTTCGAGTGTAATAGTAATATTGAGTTGTATAACGAGTTTCCCTAATCATGCGACAAGATCGAGCATTTGATCCCGGTTCCTTTCAACCTACTGGCTGAACAGACTATCATTTTCTTTAGAGACGCTGTGGTACTGAAACATGGTTGGCCGGAAAATCTACCATTGGGGTAACTTGTACTTAGACCATGCTTGCGCTGAAGGCAAGTTATAAGTGGATATACGGGGTTATATCCCAGCTTATGCAGGTTGTTACCACAGCTGTACCCAGAAAATACCCCCAACTAGCTTGAGAAGGTGGAAAAGATCAGATCTCTGGTGTGGGATGGTCCCTGAATGGAAATGGATATAAACGGTCAGTAAGTATATAGGATATATAATGGATTATAATGGGTATTCCATTGTGTCCAGCCCTCAGGCCGCCAAAAACACGCTTGTAGGATGCACAGTAAACCAATGCTTTTACCATCAAATGATGTTGAATGGCAATGGGAAACCCACAAGTTAAACACGGTGGCATCAATGATTTTCCCTGCCACGATTGAATACAAGAGGGGCACTGGCCGGTGGTTCAGCCACACATCTCAAACATCAGAGTAGCTCTGGCCTCCTCTTGAGATAGTCAAGTACTCAAGGCCTGTACTGGTTCAACTTGTTTCTTTGGAATAGATTTCCCAACAACTCCTAGCATTGGGCCCCTACTTTTATCACACATGCTTCGGACTTGAAGTCCTTATCGAGCAGGCCCCAGCAACATGGCTTCCAGTGACCTGTCTGTCAGGGCTTCCCACATGCAGCTACCTAAGGTAAGTTACTGCGAACTTCAATGGCTGGAATTCAGGCTCCACATGTCTCTCTGGGTTTGCACAAATGGGCAACCACTATTCAATAACCAAGTTGACAAGCATATAGAAAGTCAGAAAGTACCCCCAAATAGAAGTGACTTGCAAACCACCTACATTCCTTGGATGCACGGTTTCAGCATCCAGATTCCTAACCATTGTCAAGTCCGTCCTGTTCAACGGTGCGCTCACACATCATGAGTTGGAGCCCCTTCTTCGTCTTTGGCGACCTCTGTCCTGCCGCGTTGCGACATGAGATGCAAGTGGGCTGAGGGTACGAGTCATGGTCGAGCTACATGGCAAAATCACAATGTAATCAAACATGGCAACATCATATATAAATAATAGCATACAGTATCATATAGCATCCATTTCTGGATGGGTTACCAAATATTGAGACTCTTCTTTTCCATGGTTGATTACTAACGTGGCTCAAGAGATTGAGAAACACCCACATTTCTTTAAGGATCAAAGCTCGACGGGAACCAAACAGCTGTGCCGTTAACACATCAGAAATGGATCATGCGGCTGACTCGTCAAACATCTACAAAAACCCAGGAAAGGTGTAGTAGGATGGTATAGGATAATGTAGGTATGTCAGGTTGTTACTTAAGTTTCATTAGGTCCTTGTTACCCCTCCACGCCACTTCTCATCATCCTTCCATTCGTATACCCAGTCATGAAGTCAATTGAAACCCATTTTCACCCTTGCACGCTGTTGTAAACCCAGAAAGTCGGGGTCCCCGGGGCTTGTTGACTGGTGGCTTTCCCCATCTTGAAAGCGATTTTGTTTGATGTTTTGTAGGTACACCAGAAAGCCAGAAAGTGATTGATCGGGATATACAGGGTGTGTATGACCGGGCACCACAGGGCACCACCATCCCCAGTCCATAAAAACCAGGGTGAATCTGTGGACTCTGAAGGGCCCAACATGAACAAAGAAAACCCAAGAGGCTTTCCAGAAGTGGGGGTAACCCAATAGCTGGATGGTCTATGATGGCTTTTCACCCATTAAGGTGGATGATTTAGGGGAGTCCATTTATGGAATCCTTCACATATGCCTTGCTGTTTGGGGGTTCAGGTTCACATGATTTTCCAGCCACGCTGAAAACCAATGGCCAGGAGACAGTATCCGGCTATCGCCATGGAAAAACCCATCCGAGGGATCTTCGGCACCTTGCTTGAAGAAAAAAAAATGCTGGATCAAGACTGGTCGATATGGATTGGTTTTGCAGGGGAATTAGCAACACATTTAATTATATGATGGATCAGTAGACTGATTTGAGGGAACAATTGCAAGAAACCAATGTGTGTGTTAACCCCCCAGGGGAAGAGAGGGTTCAACCTTCATTCTTCCCCTTCAACCAGTTCTAGGAATGGACAATAAGTGGAATCTGTTGATCTTTGCTGTTTTTTTTCTTCTCTTTGTCTTGTTTTTGCTGAGAAAGCGGGGCCCCCGAGTTCTGTTTCTTGGTTTCTAAAAGTCGAGATCGTTTATAATTCAAACAACATAATAAACTATATATATATGCGTTTATGTTATAAATAAGCATGGTTTATATATATATATATAATTATACATATATATAAAACAAACATGAATAAACCATCGAATTCACTCAGTCATGTTCACCAACTTAGCAATTCCGAACTGTGGCCCCACCTTCTATAGGATTCTGTGCCACCGGACGGGGAGAGTCCAACCAATTCATCAGACTGCCTTGTTGCCACCGACCCCTCCGCACCTGTCGCAACCGAAATTTGTTGGATCACTTTTTGGGCATCAGTGAAGCAGGAAATAAAAAAGATCAACAGATCCATGTCTCTGAGATTGCCTTTTCAATCTAAAAATTATAGTCGATGGATGTCGATGGGATCATTTTCCCAAGGATGGGATAACAGCTGGGACATGAGGGGCTGGCCTTTGCGGAGTCTTTGACTCTTCCCACATGTTATCACAATACTCCCACAGGGTCGGTGGTTTATTGATGTTTATTGTATACTAGTATACAGTATACCGTATACCCTTTGATGTTGGTGATTTCTTCTGTTTTGAGATACCTTGTACATACCACCCACGAGATTTGGCAAGTCTCAGTCATAGCAAACCTTAGAGACCCAACCAAACAGTGCATAGTTTTACGTATTTTTACCTGGGCATTGTTATTCTCAAAGATCTGGGCTTGTCAAAAAAACTGGGAACCCCCGCATATTGTTGGCAATAATTTGACTGGAAAACTAAATGGGCTTCCAAATTTTGAGACTCATCCGGTGTAACCAGCAAGACTCAACAGTTTTTCAGCAAAACTCGCCTTCCCATCTTTGCCCTTGAACTTTCCCAGGCCATGCTGTCGCCCTGGCAATTTTGCTGCGGTATGGAGGCAACGAATTCCCTTTAAGGCACTTGACCCCCTGGTGACCGTGATTGTCTTGATTTAATAGCAAGGACCAAAGAAATAGAAAAGCCGTTTCCTGCTGATATAGTGATAATTGGCGTTTCTATATATATATTTGTTTTCTTGTTGGTGGTTATTCTAGGATACTATAGTATATAGAACCCAAGTAGGTAGAACAATTATATAATTGCAAACCTGGAACTTAGATGGTAGATCTCATCTTCAACATCCTGGCAAAGTAACAAAATATGTAAATGAATCTATATTGATCTATGATATGTTGATCCTAAAAATTGTCGATGCCTATGCTTCAACATGATTTGGGGGTTCCTACATATGGCTGATCTACATTATGTTGATCTATTCATGTTGGGGACCACGGAGCGGGGGTTCTGAAGATGGGGGATCCCCATTTTATGGATGGTTTACAATGGAACATCCCTATTCACATGGATGATTTGGGGTAGCCCCATTTTCATATAAACCTCCATGTAATGACCAGTAATGACCAACGATACTGGCCAGCAAAAGAGAGTGAGAGGAAGACAACTCACAACAGGGTTCTTGTTCGCAATCAAATGGAAATGGGTTTCCTCCAGCAACAAACCATGCCCTCTGAGGCTCTGGACTCCCGCGTCAGCCAGGCCTGCGCTCCATTGCCCAATGTACTGACCGCCATTGGCCCAACAAAAGCATCCCTTGCCGTGCTTCTGGTCGCGCAGGTAGGACCCAATATATCGCCGCCCGTCAGGCCACAACCTCGACAGAGTCGCGGTTGAACCTTCCTGTATCATGTCAATGAGCCATGGGCAAGACCGTCTATAGTTGCTGGCTGCTATTTTTCACATGGATATGGTCCCCCTTTTTGGGTTCCTTACGTTGGTTCTCATAATCCCTGGCAACAAATGGCTCTGAAGCACCACAATTCACTCAGTTCTTCATTGGATATCCATTATTAAAGTTACATGGTTTTGCATGATATCTAATATTACAGGGTCTGTAAGATCTGTAAAAAGTCGCTAACCTAGGAACCACCCAGGAAAACAACATGCATATAATCCCTAGTAGCCACCAAAAAATATCCTTCCAGCATGGCTAGATGATCCATAACAATCATAACATTCTCAGTTCTATCAGATACTATCATCTCTCTGTGATCACTCCTCCTGAGACTTCCCGATATTTGGCCGCTAATGCACATGGTGTCGTGTTTCATCCCCCATATTTCAACCTGTCTTGGATGGTTGAATCAAATGTTGAATCCCTTTTTGCTCAACAAATCAACCAAACAAGCCCCTCTTCGAATGACCACGGCTTCGCGTTGCTGACCCCGTTTTGAATCGGCACCGGGACAGCCGGGACACATGTCACCCGAGCCATGGAGGCTGTTTCTGCTCCATTGTCCTCGATATTGTCGACCATCCGGCCACCTCAGCTGTGTTGGATCATCCCAATTAGGGGGGAACGTTGGAAAATGACTAATGAAAGCAGTTGGAAAACAAACCACGACTTGGATATAGATGACATGACCAACAAGAATAGGGATAAGAACCAAGAATTGACTACTGTTGTTTGACACCGGACATCATGCGGAAATCGATCAGGTTCCAAACTTTGAGACTTGACTGGCCTATGGAACCCCTTGCATGTTGTACCACGATTTCATCGGCGGCGGAGGGTCATTCCATGGCTAGCCCTCGTCGTCCCGCTCACAGATGCCCAATAAAAGGTGCTCAATGTTGTAATACTAAGTTAAACATCACTAAACAGCTTTACATAACTTTACCCTCAGTATATTGATGATTGCATCAAGCAGTCTTCTTGGTTCAATCATGTATGTTAAAAAAAAACGGCAAAAAAATCCCTCTCATCTGCCCCCCAAAACCTTCCCCACGCCTGTATTCTCCGAATCCGTGGATGGTATCAAGACTGAAGTCCCCAGTGTACCAAGATCCATTGGCCCAAGTGAAGCTTCCTGGGGCCAGCCGGTGAAGACCTTGATGATCCTTGATGTTTTGCCATCACACATGGGATGTGTGGGGCCGTAATATTACATAACTCATGGTGACTTATACTGAATTGTATTTAATATCATACAACTTATGGTAACCTATAGTATCTTATAGTATCTTATAGGTACCAGGAAAATACTTGGGCAGGAACTATCTGGGATGTCATGGCTTTCTCATGATGAAATGATATTGGCTGAGGACTTACCTCAGCATCGGTGACGTTGTTGTGAAGTCCTTGTTGTTGTCAAAGATGTTTCCTATATCAAACCGACACATCCTGCCACAATTGTTTGGCAACCGGGTTCGTCGGTTGAACCAATATGTTCAAAAAATGTAAACAACATCCGATAAAACACATCTCCGAGACAACAAAAAAGAGACCCAATGAAGCAAGCAATCTCCCCACCCGAAATCGCACGCATTTGTTTGACAGAGGTTTAAAGCTTGGCCTGGCACTGACAGCATCCCGTCGTCCTAACGTTGTTTAAACATGTTTAAACACTACCACATGATCCTCCAAAGGTGAATAAATCCAATACTCCTCAACTAGAGTTTCTTTTGGATTTTCAGATTAGGGGAAAGGGATTAGATCTGAGGGGTGGGCTTCTGGTCACCACATTTGTCAAGAAACAGAGAGGACAAACAGAACCGGATCACCAGCTTGATACAGTTCTATGCCATAGTTATTCTACCATATCCAGAAATCATCCCAGTAATTAATGTTGGAGATTTCCTGGCATCTGATCCTATTTCTAGCCATCCAAGGAATCCAAGCTTTGACCAGTCGCCAAGCATCCCTTACCTTCCTTCTGGTTGTCCTTGTAGCAGCCTTCATATCCTCAGGCCGTGAGCTGTGCATAGCTGTGCCACAGATTCCGACAGATCTGAAGGGCATCCAGGAATAGCAACCCCCCAAGACATGCCGAAAAGCAAGCTCGTGCTGTTCGAACGGTGAGATGTCATTTTCATACTTGTTCTGGGGTTATATAATGTTATATACCCCATAGGATCCATGTATGCCATATATGGTAACATTTGGGGTATATTGATGGTAAATGTTACCATATATGGCATACATGGATCCTATGGGTACTATAATAATAATGAAAGTTTCTGAAAGTGGAACATGCCATAACCAATACCTAGACTCAATAGCCATCCATAACCTTTGGAGGTTTCTAGCCACCTTTGGTGGCAAAAATGAGGCATGGATAGGCATCTGCTAACTCCAATGGTACCAACCGGCCGGAGTAACAACCCGCTGGAGTAATAATATTTGTAGGGCCACGCAAATGACAAATCTATCAGGCAGCCACAAAGCATTTTGGACATGCTCTCTTATTTCCTCCACATGGATCCATTTCCTTGTTTTGTGGCAACTCATTCCCGGAAGGTCGAAATAGCTTCTGCGGAAACTATGACGCTGATCCCAACTATTTGGCATATAGCTCCAAGTCATCACTTTTTGAGGAGTGTATTATCGTTTTTTCAGGTTTCTGTATATAAGTAAATGTTATGTTTTTTGAAGAGTGTATTATCGTTTTCCAAGCCCCAGCTCAATTTCCAAAAAATAGAGACCGCGCGAATACTACTCTCCATTAACCTAAATTTTGGCTGTAGCTCATATGGCATTGATCATACATCAAAATATACATTGTACACATAATGACACAGTATTTGATATCAAACCATGTTGTGTTGCAATATCAAACCATGTATAGAAACCATCAAAAAGATGCCGAACAGTAAACTCCGACTAAAATACTGGGATTAATCCCTTTACTATCCTTTGCTTTTGGGTTGCTATGCACATGGTCAATCTTTGGCAGTCCACATGCGGAACAACAACATTGCTGGTTATGTCTATTTTCCATTTATAGCAACAAAACATAGGTGGATTAAACTACTCATCCAAGGTTGGGGATGACGCTAATAGCATCTCCCAACAAGATGAAATCACAACTGGATTAATCCCTTCACTATCCAATCCAATCTATCCTTTTTTTGGCGGTTTGCTATAAACTTACTGGTGCTAAACGCAGGGAATGGATGGGAATTATTGATAGTTAGCCAGTGGATCATTCCCTCATTCCCTACTAAGCAGCCAGTAAGTACATCATTCTTGACCTTTTAGCTCCAGTGCTTCTGAGCATCTGCTGCCATCTGTCCAGGTCTCTTGACCGAAACCGTCTTTTTGATCTTTCTTCCATTGACCTAGGCATTGCAAAACGGTCCAGCTACTTGAGAGAAGAAAAAACAACTCATGTTAACAATGCATGGTGATGTTGACTAGTGGGAATCTCATGGATACTAATGAGATAATAGGACAGTAATGATTTCAACATGTTTAAACATTACCAGCAGGGGTTGTAATAGGGCCAATTAACAGGGATTAATCATCAACAGTGAAAAGTAAACAAGGGATTAATGTCAGGTTGCATTACCACTTATGGAGATCTAATAGGGGTTTCATGGGGGATAGTCAACTATGATGATATGATGGGATATAAATGGGATATCACAAGTGTAATATGATTTATCAGGGGTGGTCATCCATCCCACGATGAAAAAACGTGTATACAAAATTCCTGGCAACGGGTTGATGAACATCCCGCACTATGGCAACATAATGCAGTATATAACCAACTTTTGACCAAGGCACGCCTGGTTCTGTCTGGAAAAAAATGCGCTGTCAAAAATGGGGATATCACTGCGTGAATCAATTTAATGGCGTATCTCACCAACAATCTGATCTTCGGGTTGGAGTTGTAAAGTATTGAACTAACCTTCACCAGGGTGTGCAGTACCCAGCATCTGGTTCTTTTCAGCAGATTTCAAGGCCCAAACGCCTTTTTTGTGTTGAACGACGCTGGTCATTCTTCGTTTTTTAAGATTAATTAACCAAGCTACTTTCAGGAGGTACCCCGCCATCCGAGCCCTGCATGCTAAGTAACCCTCGTAGCAGCTACCATCCGCTTGGCTATAGCGGCCAAAACCTGAAGCCTGGTCCTGGGAGCGACACGGGTCCACCCTGCTGAAGCCAGGTGCCAGGTAGCTTTGCTTGGTGAACTCAACTGCAATGTGTCCCCAGTAGAAAACAGCTGCCCTCCAACGATGAATGGGAAGGCCATCTTCCACTTGAGAGGGAAGGGTGAAAGATCGAAAGGTAGGCGTGGGTTGGAACAGGAGAAGAGAGCAAGGGAACGAGGCATATCCGCTGCGGACGGACGTGGGTGGAGTTGGGGCGGATATCGAAAAAAGTCTTCTGGGCTTGGACTCGAGGGCGGGTACCAAAAAGGTAGGTTTCAGGGAGGGGGGACACGACACACACACAGACACACAGACATATATATATATATATACATACATATAGTTAGATATATGTATAAATATCAGGTTATGGGGTTTGCGAGGCAACGTGTAACTGGGGGCAGCACATTGTTGCAACGCGGATGGGGTTGATTCTGGTGTGTACATGTGTAGAACAGTGTGGGATTCACAAACGTGGTGTTTTGACCCCAGCATGTACCCAAAGCAACTGACTTAGGGCTATCCTGGTGCTGGAATCTTGGTGCAAAAAGTGGGCCCGCGGGGTGACTTCTTGCAAACGCGGCTTTAGAGGCGGACCTTGGGGGAATCGAAGGGGGGGGTTCAATATAGTTGTGATAATTATGTTCTAGTTATTATAGTAATTCTAGTCATTATAGGTGTTCTAGTTATTATACATGATAACTATATATATACGAATATACATATATATGAAACATATTGAAATGTCATTAGCGAAGTCTTTTGGTTGAAGAGAATATCTTGGAGGAACCCTTGCGGAAAATCCACCAAATGATCTAGATATGCTGAGCAAGGGGCAGCGATTATGCTTCGGCAACCACTAGCCAAAGCGCAATATCCCACAATTGCTGGGTAGAGTATGCATATATATATATATATATACGAATCTATATGTATATTGAGATTATTTAGTATATATATATATCATGGAATTATTATGTGTATATATATATATATAGATACATATCTTTAACTATATTGTCGAAGGAAGTTGAGAAGCTAAACTTCCGACAATATGGACAGATGAAAAGCAGAGCAGGGCAGAGGCAGAGAGAAGAGAAAGTTCAGAAGAGAAAGAGTCAGAAGAAAGAAGATGCAGATGCGCGAAAAGGTAGGAAAGTCGCGATTCACTGTGTTTTTCCAATGATTTGTGGTTCCGGAGGGTCGAAAAGTAGGCTCGCTAAAGCGGCGGGTGCGGAGACATATGGGGAGATGAGACATGAAAAATTGCACGCCGTTGTGGCGCGAAGCACATTTCCAAGTCAAAATGCGCAAAACACCAGAGGATCGGACCACTTTTGGCGCTTCAGATGTCGAAAAAGTGCACGCCGTTGTGGCGCGAAGCACATCCCCAAGTCAAAATGTACAAAACACACCAGGGTCTGACCACTTTTGGAAGTTGCGATGTCGAAAAAGTGCACACCGTTGTGGCGCGAAGCACATGTCCAAGTCAAAATGTAGAAAACACACCAAGTGCGGACCACTTTTGGCACTTAAGATGTCGAAAAAGTGCACGCCGTTGTGGCGCGAAGCACATTTCCAAGTCAAAATGTTAAAAACACTAGGGGTTCGGACCACTTTTGGAGGCTCAGAGGTCGAGTTTCGAAAAAGTGCACGCCGTTGTGGCACGAAGCACATTTCGAAGTCAAAATGTGCAAAACACCAGGGGTTCGAACCACTTTTGGAGGCTCAGAGGTCGAGTTTCGAAAAAGTGCACGCCGCTGTGGCGCGAAGCACATTTCGAAGTCAAAATGTACAAACCACACCATGTTCGGACCACTTTTGGAGGCTGAGATGTCGAGTTTCGAAAAAGTGCACGCCGTTGTGGCGCGAAGCAGATTTGGAAGTTAACATGTTATAAACACTAGGGTTTCGGACCACTTTTGGCGGTTCAGATGTTGCTTCGCTTAACTCGACTACACTACATGACACTACACTTTGCTGCACTACAGTACATTACACTACATTACACTACACTTCACAACACTACAGGTTACAACTACAACTACACAACTACAGTCCACTACAGTCCACTACGCTAAATTACACTGCACTACACTCTCTACACTACACTTCACTACATTAAACTACACTACACTCCACTACACTACAAATACAACTACACCTACCCAACTACACTCCACTACACTCCACTACACAACATTAAACTACACTACACTACCTTACACTACACTACACTCCACAACACTACAACTAAAACTACACAACTACACTCCACTACACTACACTACCTTACACTACACTACATTACACTACACTAGACTCCACTACACTACACTACATTACACTACACTACACTACCTGCCGCTACACTTCACGACACTACTCTACACTACACTCCACTACCACCTACAACTACAACTACACTCCACTACATTACACTACATTACACTACACTACATTACACTGAATGACACTGCACAAAAGATAGACAGGTAGACAGCTAGACAGATAGATAGATAAGATAGAGATAGATAGATAGATAGATATAGATAGATATAGATAGATAGGATAGATAGGATAGATAGGATAGATAGGATAGATAGGATAGATAGGATAGATAGGATAGATAGGATAGATAGGATAGATAGGACAGATAGATAGATAGATAGGATAGATAGGATAGATAGGATAGATAGGATAGATAAGATAGATAGGATAGATAGGATAGATAGGATAGATAGGATAGATAGGATAGATAGGATAGATAGGATCGATAGGATAGATAGGATAGATAGGATAGATAGGATAGATAGGATAGATAGGATAGATAGGATAGATAGGATAGATAGGATAGATAGGATAGATAGATAGATAGATAGATAGATAGGATAGATAGGATAGATAGGATAGATAGGATAGATAGATAGATAGATAGATAGATAGGTAGATAGATAGATAGATAGAGGGATAGAGGGATAGAGGGATAGAGGGATAGATCGATAGATCGATAGATCGATAGACCGATAGATAGATAGATAGATAGAGGGAGAAATAGATGGATAGATGGATAGATGGATAGATGGATAGATGGATAGATGGAGAGATGGAGAGATAGATAGAGAGATAGATAGATAGATAGATGTAGATAGATAGATAGATAGATTTTTTAGATAGATAGATAATAGATAGATAGATAGATAGATAGATAGATAGATAGATAGATAGATAGATAGATAGATAGATAGATAGATAGATAGATAGATAGATAGATAGATAGATAGATAGATAGATAGATAGATAGATAGATAGATAGATTAAGATAGATAGATTAGATAGATAGATTAGATAGATAGATAGATAGATAGATAGATAGATAGATAGATAGATAGATAGATAGATAGATAGATAGATAGATAGAGGGATAGATAGATAGATAGAGGGATAGATCGATAGATCGATAGATCGATAGATCGATAGATCGATAGATCGATAGATCGATAGATAGATAGATAGATAGATAGATAGATAGAGGGAGAAATAGATGGATAGATGGATAGATGGATAGATGGATAGATAGATAGATATGATAGATAGATAGACAGGTAGACAAGAGTGAGAGAGATCAATCGCCTTTCAGTCCAGCAGTGGCTTCGCTCTGCCATCTCTGATTCACAACAACCAATCTCTCCTATAGGTTTCCTATTTTTGAAACTTCCGCCACCGCCTTGTGCGGTACTACTGGTATATCATGTACGATTTTTGAGACTACTGCAACGCAGTCCGTCGCAACGTTCTTGCTACGACATTGTTCATCGCGGTTGTTAGGGTGAACGAAACAAAGTTCTTGAGCAATCTGACATTGTCGAGTTTCAGTGCGGGTCTTGACTTCGGTTGGGGTGGGGATGTATGTAAACGTGGTGGATGAAAGTGCATGTGCGGCTGTTGGCGTTTCCTTGTAGTCCGCCATAGTCCGCCTATGTTGCAAACCCGGCTTTAGAGGCGGACCTGGGGGGAATCGAAGGGTGGGGGGGGGGGCTTGAAGAGGGGCCCTAGCGTCTACTTCAAGATCAGCTAAGGCGTCTTCCCCAATGACAGCACTCTTTTACTCTCAGCCTGTTGCCGGTCAGTGCTTGTCTACAGGGTTACTCTATATACCTCTTGAGCCTTGAAGGGCGCATATAAATGTGCTCAATACTCATGCATGTACCTATGTAGGGATTAGGTCGAAACAAAAACACAGGCACAAATTCAAAAGCAATGAGTAGAGCACTACGCCTTGCCGTACCCAATTGGTATTAAGAGTATCTTCCTGACTTCTCTACACAATGGCAAATAGCAAAAGAAACCGGAGGTACGCAGTGGCTTCGAATTGAAAAACACGTGAAAGCAGCGAATGTCCTAAGGACATGTCGAAAAAGAACAGCGGATTCGCTAATTTTTCCAGTAGCGACCAATGGTGCTTCGCGCACGGTCTCTCCATAGGCAAAATGCCTCGCTCTACCGGTGAAAGTTCGAATTGGAAAGTTCGGGTTTGCAAGATTCAGAAATTCAGGTCATACGAAAAACAATTGACCAAATCACGAAATAAACGGAAATAGCGGATCTCCAAAGTTGCTCATTTAAGCAAACAATGGACTGAAATCGAAGTTGGTAAATTTTTGAAGTTCGCTCCATTCGGAGTGGTCTGCTCGCCGGATGATTCATGGAGATAAATGTATATAGTATCTCTATTTACAAGAGTCTCTATTTTACATTAAATTGAAGTTCAGACACTTGTGGCATTATCTCTATCTAAAAGAGTATATGCCATCTGTGTGAAATAAGTTGAACGCACAGAAAAAAAAACTGTACACGGCTTCTCATGCTGTGTTATCTTCAATTAAAGAAGTGTACACTCACTCATCGCCACTCACTTGATCTCCATGGTCTGGACGCTGAAGATGAGGATCCACCCCACTCTGTGTTGCCCTGATACGTCGATGCTTGATCTTCATATGCCTTTCTCTTTTTCTCCTTCTGTCTTTCCTTTCTTGAATCAGCATACTGCTTCTTCTTGTAGGCCTGTTTGTAATGATGTCGTTCATTTCATGACATATCAGAAGGATCAAGATGGATAAGAATTGGATTATGAGCATCGCGATCATTTGGAGCAACCATGAAGATGTTGTGATCACCATGTAAGCAAGTTTCATTTACCTTGAAGTAAAATTCACCCACCTAGTTCATGTGATCTTCATCCTCAAAGTCTTCTGGGTGTTCCTCACACATCAAACGTGAATGACCCCACTCAACAACTGTTAACATACAACAATCACCTTTACCATTTGTCTTGTTCATGAGCTCGTCGGTGTATGTTGCTGTTGTAATGCCATCCAAGTGCGTTGCAAGAAAATCCAAGTCACGATAACTGCAAGAAATGAAATGCTTGACCCTGATTGGAGGGCAAGTTGGATCAAAATTCTTGCGCATGGCTTGTGTTGCAACACCTACCATTCTGTTAATCCAGAATTGGAGAAGGCTGTGTTGATATGTAGGGACACCTGGAGATTTTGGTGTGCTGTAATAGCATGCCTTGTTTCCATCACCTGCGATGAAGTCAACTTGATATCTGGCACACTCAAAAACCATAACAGCTAAGCACTCACCAACAATCCCAGCAGAGTCTGATGCATACTTCTGTCCGACGTGATAAACGCACACACGTGTCATTCTCATCCTAGCTCTTGTCAAGTCAACAATCTCATCTGTATCTCGATCCTTTGTCTTTCCCCAAGATACTTCAAAGATTGCCCATGAGACTTGTCGAACTCGTGTGTCGTTGTCATCTGTGTGATATCCAGCAATTTGCTTGATATAGCCATCCTTTCCAAGGCGAGCTGCCACCATCAAAGTCATGATAGTCATTGAAGCAAGTTTTAAAGTCAACCTCGTCGAGTCTTTCTCTGTGAGGATACAACGAACCAGCCTCGCAATTCATGAAAAGATGTCCTCCAAAGTTCTTGATGACATTGATGAAGTAATTGTTGAACTGTGATTTGGTTTCATCAAATTTTTCATGATCCTCATCGATAGTGTAGCCAATGTGTGGAATGAATTGTTGAAATCTTTCTGGAACCGGGCATTTTTCAAATCTGTTTCTGCACCAGTTTCCCAAATTCCAAAACATTGCTGTTATCTGTGGAGAGGATCTGTATGGAAATTCAGCATCCTTGTACGTTGGGTCTGATAGGCCTCCACCTAAATACCTGTAAGCCAAGCTATGCAAGATCATACAGTAAGGCAAGACCTTGTGGTCCTCAACGTAATCTTGGAGTACCCTTGTGAGATTTCCAAAATCGTCATCAATCCTCTTTTCTGCTTCTTTTGAGGATCTTTCTGCCTTGTCTTGATGAAGAGGATGCATCCTTGGATCACTACAACCATATTCAATGCGCTGATTAAGTTCTTGTAATTCTAGTTGTGGATCCTGATTCTTGTGTCTGGCAATGTACTCAACCATCAACTGGTCATCTGTAAGATGGTACCAAAAATCATGATGTGGAGACATGGTCTTCCTGTACTTTACATGCCAAAACATATGTCGATGCTTCGAAGACGCTGGATAACCTTTGTTGTAAAATCCTGCCCATTCACCATGGTAACCATCTGAAAAACAATCCTTCAATCTTCGAAAAACTGAATCATCTTCGTTTCCAGTGATATCTTGACCATAGTAAAGTCGAACTGCAGGTGTCACTTCAGGAGCTGTCTCATCATCTTGAATGTCTGTCTTCTTCTCCCCTGATTCCTCCTTTTCTGAGGAGCGTTCAGGTGGAGCTGATTCCTCTTTCTCTGAAGAGCCTTCAGCTGGGACATGTGGCTCCTGTGTCTTTTTCTTCTTCTTTTTCTTCGTCAGCAATCTTCTCTTCTTCATCCTTTTCTTTCTCTTGTCCTTCTTCTGGTTTGACAAAACTTTCCTTGATCTTTCGTTGAACATTCTGATTGCACATACTGATCCATTTCAATGTACACTCAACCAATTTGTCATCATCAGTTTCCAAAATGATATGTTTGTCCTCAATGTTCAAACTTTCAATGGTATGCTTGTACTCAGGATCACCTGCGCCTGGTCTTTGAAGATCTGGAAGTGGAGTGGCTGGATCATCGTCCACCATATGAGGATCCTCTGCTCCAAAGAAATTTTCTGCGCCAAGGTGTTCATTGTCCTTGAGAACTTGGTCAATATCCAGTTTGAACTCATAGTACTTATCGTAAGAGATCTCATAACCCATCATAGGTGCATACTGCTCCATAAATGTTGAAAAGGAAGCATCTGATAATGCTGACATCATCAACCATAATGAGAAGAAGCTTATGTCACCACGTTCAAGCGGTCGACTTCCTTCAAGATCATCTTCTGTGAGGATTGTTTGGCCTTGGAGTGTAATATCATGGAGGATCTGTCTGTGCTCTGGTTTGAGTTGCCTGACTAAGAACAGTCCCTGTCGATCTTCCATATTTCTTCGAGGATTTGCATCAGGTAATACCTCACTTTCTTGTTGTGGTTGTGTTTCCTCTCTTTCTTGAGAGCATACACCTTCTTCCTCTCTTTCCTGAGAGCCTGATGCCTTTTTCTCCTCTTTCCTGACAAAAACTTGTAGTCTTGGCAAAAACTCCAAATCATCTTCAGCATCATCATCATCGTGATCTTCCATGTCCACATTCTGTTGCTCTGATTCTGGGATGTGAGCAATCTTGTCCTTTCCAGCTACCCAGATGTAGCCATCGAGCTTTGTAGATGTGTGGAAGTCACCTGAACCGCATTCCCTGACCTTTGTCCTTGCTCTTGCAGATTGATGGAATGCTTCATGCTGAAAGAATTGATTGTAGGCATGTTCAACAAAGAATCTGTAGGATTGAGCTGTCAATTCCTTTCTGCTATCCACAAATTGTCGAAGCTTGTTCAAAGCAAAAACTGTGAAATGGCTAAAGCTAGCAGGTGCTTCATCTTCATACAGATCGATTGCCATGACCATCATCTTTGTGGAAAACGAGAAATGCCGTTCAGGTTCTGGGATGACTGTTCTCTTGTTCATGGGAACTGTAATTCCTTGAATAGTCATGTCATACCCATGTGTGTTCAACTCCAGTGCATCCAAAATGTTACCATCACGGTCCTTCTTTCTCCTGCAGAAATCTCCCCAGAGTTTGTTGTTCTCTCTAATGAACTGATCAAGATGCTTAGTGTAAAAGACAAAGACTGCTTCTGAGAGATACTCCATGTCCTTCTGTATTGCTAAGTCTCTTTAGTATAGCAAGAACTTCTCTCTCCATTCGTCTCTGTTGATACTGTGTCTGTCTTCCCAACCTGTTGGGGCAACTTGACCTCGCATCCAGTCTGTCCAATATTGTCGACAAGAGTTCATATGTAACCTTCCATGGCTTCAATGTTTCCTTCTCGATGGAAGTGTGCCAACATGCGTCCAATCTCCCAAGCTCTTGTGAAGAGTAAGCATAGATGTCCTGTCCATGGTAACTTCTCCCAGTCTGAGCGAGTGATCGATTGTCTACGAAGTGCTATCTTTTGTGAAGAGAGTAGTAGGTTCCATTCACGCAGAACTATCACTTTTTCTCCTGAGGAAGTTCTTGATGAGTTCACCGCTCTCTTACTCTGCCACAGGACAATACCTGCCTCATTACAGGACCCAGGGATTCGATGCAGAAATTGAACTTTTGGTAGCCGGTTCTACCACAGGGTCGTCAATATCATCTGGTGGATCTTCTGCTTCCAGAGATGACAGCCTCTTCACCCATTGGGGCGTCATGGAAGTCCAATGATGGCTCCTCTTGTTGATTGTCTTGAGCATCTTGTTGAGGATCATCATGTTGTGGTAATTCTGGACTTCCTGATGAGGAGCGTTGTTGCTCCCATACATCTTGAGGTTCCTCTCTTTCTGGAGAGCGTCCTCTTCTTGATGGTTGTTCATATGGATTTTCCATGGTTTCATCAGCCTGCGCAGATACCTCTCTTTCTCGAGAGCCTTCTGCTGCAGCACCATAGATTGATTCCACAACCGGGTCAAAGTCATTCTCATTGCATAGTGGTGTACCAAAAACCCATCTTCCATAGTTTTGTGGAACTTGCTGACCCATGAACTCCCATGCTGTGATTCTGACTTCCTCAGGAATGTCTTGTCCAGGAATAAATGTTGGACCTTTCTCCTTCATGACATGATTCCATGTTGTGTTGGTGTGCCATGAACCACCTGTAACTGATGGAGGTAGAGAGTGGCCACGTCCTTGATGAACAACGTTACATGCAATGGTAGGGAGTTGTTCCTTGACGTGGAGGTACTGGAAAGGAATGTCACCATGAAATAAAATGACACCATTCTTTGTCAGATAGAGTTGGGTGTCCACAATAAAACTTGGATCCAACACGAGGTACACTGGTCGCCTATAGTTT
>CAMXCT020000029.1:127491-269991 GCA_947184155.2 Cladocopium goreaui
CATACATACATACATTACATGCATTACATACATTACATACATTACATACATTACATACATTACATACATTACATACATTACATACATTACATACATTACATACATTACATACATTACATACATTACATACATTACATACATTACATACATACCATAACATACATACATCCATACCATAACATACATACATCCATACCATAACATACATACATACCATACATACATACATTACATACATACCATACATTACATACCATACATTACATACCATACATTACATACATAATATTACATTACATTACATTACATAACATTACATTACATTACATTACATTGCATTACATTACATTACATTACATTACATACATATGTATGTATGTATGTATGTATGTGTGTATATATATATATACACGTGTATATATATATATATATATATGGTGGGGATCATGAAATGGGGGTACCCCGAAATCATACATTTTAATAGGATTTTCCGTTATAAACCAACCATTTTGGGGATTCCCCATTTATGGAAACCCCCATATACATATGTATACGCTCAGCACCTGCAAGAAACATGGTTCCCAGCGGCTTCTGGATCTGAAAAACTAACGAGAAACCAACCATACAGACAGACAGACAGGCAGACAGGCAGACAGACAGCCAGACAGGTAGACAGGTAGATAGGTAGACAGGTAGATAGGTAGATAGGTAGATAGGTAGATAGGTAGATAGGTAGGTAGATGGATGGATAGACGGATAGCTGGATAGGTGTAGATAAATAGATCAATGTCAATATCATGACCCACATAGGCCCACCATCGACGCTTCTTTCAATCGTGGATTACGGTTGTGCCAAGTGTCTCCCAGTAGGCATCTCACCTCAAACTCCAAAAGGACCATGATCAAAAAGCGCCGCTGGCACCACGTACTGCTTGAGCATGGCACCTGCCCAGGGTGACCCCCGCTGGCGACCTATGACCTATGGATCATCCATATTCTCAGTAGATTCCCCATTTCTGGTGGATAAACCAATGGGGAAAACAGATGGAAGAAATGGAAGTAGAAGAGTTTTAAGATCCAAGTTCTGAGAGGGTCCTAACATGGGGTTCCCCCCAACTCATCCATTTAATTTCAATAGGATCTTCTATTATAAACCATCCAGCTATTGTGGGAACCCCCATGGGCTTAAGAAACCTCCATCTTTGCGTTCAGCAACTTCTCACCTTCCCGGAAAGCCACCTGCCTGCCCTTGGATCCCCTTTGCTTGAAGTTCTTGCGACTGGCGTCGAAGCCTGCAGGGTGATCTCACTGCTATGGACGACCACCACGTTTTGTAGGCAAATCATCTAGAAACGGGCAATTTTCCATAGCTATGTTAGAGTACCAAAGGGGAGTGTTTGAATGTGTTTGACATCTTGGAAGTTTCAACTCCCCAACCTTTCATATTGACTAATCATTTCCTCCTCCCCTGCACTTTCGGACATTTTTGCCGCCTGTGCGCGTTCTGCAAACACGTCAACGCATAGCGCAGGCTTTCAGGATCGTTCGGGTCTTTTGCCTTCCGCGTGGAGCAAAAGGGGGGGACTGGATGGATAGGATGGAAGTACTGCTGAACCAGTAAAGATATGTAAAAATCAGGATCCGCAGCCAACAAACATTGGTTGAGTCACCTGCAGTTCTCCATCCAGGGCATGAGAATATCGGTCAACAAGAGTCTCCTCTGCCAAGGGGATGCCTACAGTTTTCTTCTCCAGTAAGGTAAAAAAGCGCCACAAAGGGCCCATGCCTGCTGCACTCTGGCTGATGCATCCATCACCAAGAACCAGATGCGGACGTCCATGAAGTCACGCACCCTGTGGCCGTGCAGACTGTGTCGTAGGCGAGTGTGGGCAATGTCTCAGTACTGTGCAAATGCATGGAATGAGAGGACTGGAAACCCAAAACTGCATCACACAGCCTGTCCTGTACATTGGAACACCAAGGGGTTCCTTATGAACAGACATGAACAGACCATCAAACGGTCAAGCGTTGCGTCCCGCCAAACGACCCTTTTTGAGCTCCCAAGGCACAGCACCTTGCGGAATCAACACCTTCTGCTGTCGGATCGACTGTCTCCAGGATCTCCAAGATCTGATGTCCAGCTTCGAACCTTTCAACAAATCACAGCAGCCTCCAGGGCCTCCAAGGCAGGGCACTGCTGCGCCATTTGAGGCACCGACATCAAAGCGGCAGAGGTCCACTGAAGACTTTCACCAAATTCCTGACCTTTGCCTCAGATCATGTGAGCCGTTGTGTAAATTCATTGCTAAGGCCAAGTTCCCCCCCAAAAAAAAATATTTTTTAAATAGGGGTATTATCGCTACACAGTGTTTGGTGCATTTTCCAAACACAAGAGAGCTCTCCCAACATAAGTGGTCTACCAGAACTTTGACCTTACCTCATGTGAAGCCAAGATGACTTGATGACCAGGTTTTCTTCAACACGTCTGCAGGGTGTTTGTTCGGTGATGCCCAAAACAACCCGTCTGTCTCAAAATGGAAACGGTTTCCAACAAACATGGATATCGCATAATCATGTATCTACATATTATATATATATATATGTACATAGTTATCTGTTTCTATATATATATACAGTCCACACCCCAAGAATTTTGCTTCGCCAAGCCGCTCCAGGCCGTGGCCAGCAGCTGCCTCAGCGCGTGCAGCGTTGGGCGCTCGTCGGTGAAGGCCTGGCGCAGCGTGGCGCCGCAGGCGGCACTGACAGAAGCGGCGTGGCACAGGAGCCGCCGGAGATCCTTGGCCGATGGAAAAATAGAGGGGCCGGGTATCATCTATCATCAATAGGGATGGTCCATACAGATCATGTTCATAGTAGGGAAACCTATCAACATCTATCATCTATCATCAAACAAACCTGTTGTTAAAGGTGTTTCTTCAAACCCCTATTAATTAATCAACCAACCAGAAAAGGACATCTATGGGGAAAAAAAAAGGATGGATGGGATGGCATTCACAAAAGATTGCTGGCACCAAAGTGTCTTGGACAGTGCTCGAGCAACCTTGAATGGGTGATTACAAGCCCAGCCACAATTCCACACGGCCGCCTACGGAATGGGAACCTGGGTAGTTTCAAGTTTTTCTGAAAACAGATTGGTATGGCTTAAGATTACCCAGGTGACCGCAGATTTTGGTGCATGTTTATAGTAGCAAACTTGGTAAAGCATCCCTTTTTGGGATAATTACCCTATTAAATGTCCTATTAAAACATATTAAAACCATAACTTGGATAGACTTGAGGTCTGGAGTATCCCCTATTTCCAGACACATAACTTGTCAACACAGCCAGGGCTCTTCCACCGGTCGTTGAAGTTCAGCCATTCGCTTCAGGAGCTGGGCTGCCATTGTAAGGCCCGACAAGTCGCTCTGGCTGTCCTTGGCCGTGCACATCATGAACAACTCCAGGCCAGCCAATCTCAGGTCCTTCGCGGCGGTTCAACCCTTGAGATATGGAGGGTTCAATGGAATAAATGGAATTCATGGGCTAAAGATGGTAACCAACAGGCTGAATATGTTTGTCTGAAAATGTGGTATACCCCCAATTCAATTCATAATTATAGCCATTGATTTGTGCAAAATGATGAACCTATCTACTTTGAGACAAAGCCAAATAGATGGGTTAATTTATATACAGCTTTATATAACATTCCGACAGGTTGATTCTGTGCTACCCACAAAGCCTACTTCCAGCTCCATGCACCCCTAAGAACACCCCGATTCCCCAGTTCAAACCCCATTTCTGGGAGTTCTATGGCACACTTAGAAAGTCAAAGTGGCCTAATGTTTCAACAACGACAAGGTTCCTGATGCTTCAATAAGCATCACTCCTTTTTACTTTTATTATCAGGAGGGGAGTTTAGCCACAATTCAACCACCCCAAGTGAGGTCCTCAGAGGGCTGCTCAAGGGTGGCCTTTGCTGCTCTAGCAGCTTGGGAGCGCCTCAAGTTCACAAGCCGCTGGATCGTCGGGTGCGCGTGAAACAAGCTGGTGGGCAGCCCCAAACTTGTCTGGTTGATACCTCAAAATGTCTAAATTATTTTAGGTTTCATTTGGCACATTCCAATTTTCCCCTTGGCACCTGAGCTCCACACCACAGGTTGGGGTTCTTCCCAAGCTTCTCGACACATGACCACGCCTCCGATGATTCACCACCCGCCTGCAGCGTTTTTGTTGGTCCGTGATCCCAAAGAAATCCACAAGATTCTCCAGCTCAAAATGTCACCATCAACTCACCATCAACTTCTCGAATCTTTGGTCAAAACAAATTAGTTCTAACATGTTCTAACCCCATAGCATCATGGCCCAAGCCGCCTTCAACTGCTCACAACTGAGCTCCAGGAGGTGGAGAATCGCATCTGCTTCATCTGTAGCCGCGGCCTCCCAGCAGCGGTTGTAGCATCCACAACCGTCCGCTGGTCGAAGAAGGGGTAAGGATGTCCAGCGGCAAGAACCACACCTATTGCCACTCATACCCCTATATAATTGCCTATATATATATTATAACATTATATACATATATACATATATACATATGTGTATATATATATATTATAACATTATATACATATATACATATATACATATGTATATATATATATTATAACATTATATACATATATACATATGTATATATGTATATATATATGTATATATATATGTATATATATATATATGTATATATATATGGTACCCCCCCTGAAACCTACCTTTTTGATCCTTTTTGACATATTCATCAGATGGTTGGGTCAAAAGGGGGTTGCCTTACATACACGCTAAGGGTATAATATATATATATTCTTATAGTGTAATAAGTATGCTATTGAGACTGATTGACCTTAACTTCAATGATAGCATTCTGGGAAGAATGCATTCAGAATGCAGTCTCTGCATTCTGGGAAGAATGCATTCAGAATGCATTCTCTGCTAAAACCCATGAACCAAGAACCAAGATTCCCCCAGGACTCCTGAACAAATCTTGGGATTTCCGAACCAAAACCAAGAACCAAGAACCAAGATTCCCCAAAGACTCCTGAGCAAATCTTGGTTCTTGGTTCTTGGTTTTAAATCTAAGATTCCCCAAAGACTCCTGAGCAAATCTTGGTACTTCGTTCTTGGTTTTAAATCTAAGATTCCCCAAAGACTCCTGAGCAAATCTTAGATCGTAGATCTTAGATTAGGGAAAGAATGCATTCTGAATGCATTCCTGTGGAAATGCATCCATCTTGGGTTTCCCTTAAGCAGATGGGATTGATTCAACGTTGTGCGCCCTGCAATGGGCAAACAAACAATAAGAAGGTTTATGACCACAAATGGTAGGTTCATGTTGGTGAAATTCAGCGTGCCTATGCGTTTTGTGGTCTTACAATAAGCAATGATCCAATGGAATAATAATGTCATATATATATATATTATACAGGCAACGCAACATTTAAGCAACAATACCCCTGAGTGTTTTCATGCAAACACCAACCTAAACGCAACATTCGCAAAATAATGGGTCAAAAACAAAACACCATCACAAATCCTGCGTTCAGCTTGCGAGAAGCCAAAAAGAGACGACTTCTGCAAGACACTGTTCCGCAGCTGATTTCTTGAAAACAACACAAAAAGAGACGACTTTAGCAGTTCCCGGTATGGTATGTATGGTCAAAGTTCGTATGGTATGTATGGTATGCATGGTATCATTGGAATGTATGGTAGGTACGGTATATGTTAAACACATGTAGTGTTGTGAGAGTACACAGGTAGTAAATAGGAAGTAGATACATAGCATATGTATATATGACTATCACTGTAGGTTGCACGTAGGCACTTTGAGGGAGCATGTGTGCTACGGAGGTCGTCGAAAAGGTAGCATGTACCTAGTAAATGCGAGGCTGGTAGTCAGAAATGCTGCAAAGACCTAGCAAATACGAAGCTGGACCTCAGAAATGCTGCCAATCGCTTTCAAATAGAAGGGAAGGGGGTGCTACCTGGGGCCCCATACCATTGGGGGGGGTAGGAACACGGAACACGTGACCCTATGCATATATATATATATACATATATATATATATAAAGATGCTCTCACTTCACTTTTTGACCCACTTCGCAGCAGGTTTCTCAAAATGTTTGAAAAAGGAACTGTTAAACCCTTTACTTGTGGCAACATGCTACCGAACCTACCTTAGGAAGACCCCTCTCCAGAGCAGGGCCAAACCCCATGCAAGGGAGACTGAGTCCATTCCACCTTTGGAGATACCAAGCCAAACCTACTAGTCCTCCAAATGCCTGGAATGCGGTAGCATGTTGAAAATATCCAAATGGAAACTTCAAAGGCGCCTTTTTTGACGCACGTTGTCTGCTCTGTTTACCTCTCTTTCAGGAGTCGGGGGACTCCCGAGTTGTACAGGAGGGAGGAGTTCCGATGAGTACAGGAGTTGGGGGACTCCCGGGGGGTGAGGGAGGGAGCTTGAAAAGAACACTTCGGGATCAAAGGAGTTACGTGCAGCATCTTAAAATCCGGGGCCGTATTATCAAAGATGCTCTCACTTCACTTTTTGACCCACTTCGCAGCAGGTTTCTCAAAATGTTTGAAAAAGGAACTGTTAAACCCTTTACTTGTGGCAACATGCTACCGAACCTACCTTAGGAAGACCCCTCTCCAGAGCAGGGCCAAACCCCATGCAAGGGAGACTGAGTCCATTCCACCTTTGGAGATACCAAGCCAAACCTACTAGTCCTCCAAATGCCTGGAATGCGGTAGCATGTTGAAAATATCCAAATGGAAACTTCAAAGGCGCCTTTTTTGACGCACGTTGTCTGCTCTGTTTACCTCTCTTTCCAAGCCCCCCTTTCCTTCCGCTCTTCGGCGGAGGCTCAAGTGTTCCAAAGCGAGGATACTGTACAGTTTGGTGGAACACAGTAAGGTAGGGTTGGATGGTAGGGGAGGTTGGTGGAATTTGCATAGACGCAAGGACGGCAAGCCCTTCATTCAGATACACTCGGGCACTCTTTTGTGTGTGCCAACGGCCTTGGACCAGAATGCGGTCAAAAGACTGATGTTTAGAAAACCAAAAAGTAGCCCCGCCACGCCTAAGGCTATAGGGCCGAAAACCATGGCGTGTGAGTCCAAGTGAGTGGAGGCACTCATTGAAAAGGCTCCTCCAATTTGCTGGGTTCTTAGACAAACAGGTCAGGGCGGAAGCTTTCAGCTTCCATTGACGCACAATCTTGACGGCTGGTTCAAAGCCTAAGATAACGCTTTCTGCTGCCCCGTGTCTTTTGCCTCCTTTTGTGAGGCCAAGGGAAATCACAACTTGTTTCGCGTTACTAGAAGAGAGCATGTGGGATGCACGTAATCCAAGCAACTCACCAGTACGCAACATGGCATAGAAGCCCACAAGCAGCGAAACCCCAAAAGTTACATATCCTTTAAAGAACGACCATCCTGCCATGGCCATCAGGACATGCTCGGGTAACGGAGGTGCCCGATTTGGGATTTCATTGACATGCCATGTCTTCAGGAGCCGCCAGGCTCCAGGTAGGTGATTGCGAAGGTTGGGCTGCATATCTTGAAGTCCTGCCAATGTGTCACAAGCAAGGGCCCGCCCGGCCCCCGGTGCCCATAGATGCTCAAGATAATCGCAGACCAGTGCATCCATTTGCCCCTTCTCGCGGGGTAAAGAGAGCCGTTCTGAGGTGAGAAACCGAAGGAATGCATCTGTTGCCTTTGTATACCGCTTACGAGTCGCAGGTTGCACTGTGAGTTGTCGCAAAGTTCCAAGTTTTCGCCTTTGTTTCGCCCTTTCTTCTGGCTGGTCCACTTCAAGGATTCGCTTACGCGGCATCCCGGAATTTACTCCTGACCCGCTTCCCCCAGCGACTGGGTTTATCAGCGGGGTTCTGATCTGTGTGCACGTATCCCCAGACAGGCTGGGAATTGGAAGCCAGAATAAGGGCGTTAATGCGGGCGAGGGTGCGACGGAGCGCTCGGGAACTAGAGCGCCCTCGAGACAAACAGTGCAGGCACACTAAACTATCAGTTAAGTGTAAAAACCTGACATTCATGTGACGTTTATGTTCCAAACGCCACTTCAAAGAGGTCAAGATTGCGCGAAGTTCAAGAGCATTTATATGCTCTCGACCCAAGGCCCAGCGCCATCCTGCAATGATGCGCCATTTCCACAGCGAGGAGGGCACACTCGCCCTAAGACGGTGGAACCGTACTAGCTGGGATGTAGGCGTCGATAAGGCAATGTCTTCACCCTTGACAGATATGAGATTGCCCAGTTTAAAGGCCAGATGATACATAGAGCCCACCGGTTGCTCACGGCATGGATTCAAGGGTAAGCGGACAAGCCGTCCCTGTACAGTGCCTGCGGTGGCTGGAAGCAGCGCTTCCAAGACCTGTTGGGGCGTAGGGGCCGGGATGAGACCCAACCACCCGAACAGTTGGCCAACGAGCCATGCCACCACTGGAACGCTCCAAGTGTTACCTAAAAGGGTCAACCGGGTATCATTGTAGGCCTCATTTCCACGCAGACCTTTGGCCACACAGGCGGCAGTGTAATGGAGCGGGAAGCCCAACATCATCTCGCGCTCGGACACATCCGGCACCCGGAGCTGGTTGTGGCGATTGACAAGGCAGTGCTGAGTGCGGTACTGATAGGGCGGGAAGCGGTGCTTGTCGGCGCTCCAACGCTTTACCTCTTCGGTGCAACTATGCAACCCCGCAGGTTTACGGCCTGGCTTGGCCTGCGGCCTGGCTGTCGTGAAGGTTGGAAATGGCATGGAGGGCTCAACCTTGATCCATCCACGACGCGTGACCTCCGCGATTGGCTGGCATCCTTGTAGACGGATCTCGACAGGGGACCATTCCCCCGAATGTTGACTCATGTCCACATAGAGCTCGTCAATCTCCCAGTCCACCCAATACAATCGCGGGCGCTGACACCAGGTAAAACTCCCGGAGTTGCAGGAGATGGGCCTCACCCCTACTGCTTTTGACATTGTCTCCCTGTCGGCGGTATCCATTGAGGCAACTGACTCCATGAGGGTATAGACTGGGCACCAAACAAAGCACCGTTTCAGGAGCCCACGCACCCGCGGTACATGATTGAAGAGGCAGGACCGCTGGTCCTTGATCGCCCCTTTCCGGTCCGCATTCAGGCCGCTGACCCCCTGGCAGGGAGGGCCAGCCCCGAGAAGCACCAAACTGGCTTGTGAGAACATAGTGCTCCAGCACTGGACCATCTCCTCAGTGATGAGCTCCACGTCCTCCACCGTCACAGTACCTGGATAATGTGCCTCAACAACCCTGCGGGCAGAAGCTTCCTTCTCCACTGAAATGTGTCCAATCACTTGAACGCCAAGACTGTCCAGGGCTACACACAAGGCCCCGATACCGTCGAAGAGCCCAACGGTGAGCACCATGAAATCCGAGCGGTTCTCAGCCAACTCCCCTCGCAGGCTACCTTGCGACACCAATTTCCCAAATGCGGTAGGCGCCACTGATGCACAAATCCCGCCCCCAGTGCTGGAGGCGTCTGAGCAACTCACCACTTCATGCATGTCCAGGCGGAAATCAAGGCGTGCCAGAGGGAGACATCCCAAGAAGCGCAACACCTCGAGCTTGCAGTCAAGGGGAGTTGCCAGATATCGGCGTCCACAGGTGTCGAAGTGCTCAATGTGCCTCCAAACCTGATTCAAGCCACCTAACAGGGGACGCCGAAACATGGCCACGTAGACCAGACCCCCGCAAACCACCTGCCACTGTCGCTGACTGGCTGCCGGGCGAAGGCAGAGGTCCAGAGCCATAGTGAAATACTTGGCAAGCTTGGCCTCGCGAGGGTAGGCTACACCAAGCACCCCGTCCACCGTTGCTCCCTGTACCTCGCACTTGGGGCTGCGCTGAACAGCCTTCTTCATGTTTCTAGGGACCTCCCACCTCTCGTATTCTTGGCGCAACGCCAAAACCCCTGGCGCAACCGACTGTTCCAGAGAAACCATCTCCGTTGCCTTCACCTTCTCCAGGAGATCATAGTTGTCAAGATAAACCCTCCAAGTCACATCTCCCGATGAGAAGGGCCGGTCCTTCCGCAATTCCTGTTCCGGCGCATTGAGCTTCCGGCAGGGGTCACCCGCCCCCGATGCCATGACCAAATTGCGGTGTACATGCTGCGCGAGACTCACGGAGTTAAGGAACCCCATGGGTAAGACTTGCGAAGCAAGGTAAACACGCCGACCCTGGAGGTGGGGAGGAAGGACAAGGTCAGGTACCAGTTTGTTAAACGCCAAAAACTTTACCCATGCCTTCGGCACAGACATCGTATAAAAGAAGCATTTAAC
Source organism: Cladocopium goreaui (assembly GCA_947184155.2). NCBI lineage: Eukaryota > Dinophyceae > Suessiales > Symbiodiniaceae > Cladocopium > Cladocopium goreaui. Next base: position 137,881 of record CAMXCT020000029.1, read on the forward strand.
ATCTTCACTGGAAACAAGGAGACACTGAGAGGGCTGAAGGAAAAAAGGCGACATACCACTCCAGGCTGGCAATGTATTCACATCACCTGCCATTGGCATACAAAGCGCATTCAGTGGGACTAAATTCATAATTAACCGGAAAACCTCAGTCCCACTGTCTGTCCACTCATCCTTTGTTACTCCGAACAGCCCGTTCAGAAGGGGTCCTTCACCATCATCAAAAATCTCATGCTCTTCAATCAAGGTACACACTTCGGCGTCCAACAGACCAATACACACTCGCGCCCAGTTTGCATCATCCACCATCACTCGAGGCGGCTTGACACGTCTCCTTTCATGAACAGGCTTGAGAAATTGGTCGAAGTTTAAGACATAGTGTTTGGATCCCAGAGTACAGACGTCAGCGAGAGGAACCTTACCGATTTCACGAGGTAATGCCGGAGAAATGTTTTCCCAGCAAAACTTCCGAGCTACTTTGACTTCATCACCTTTATAGTCGATGGACCTCACGCTGAAAAACGATTTCCAATCCAGGTCCACAATGGTGGTCTCAATTTCACAGAATCTTTTGACCTCCGTCAAGATACCTTGAAGACACATTCTTTGGGAAACGTTGGGGGAATCCTCAACCAAGACCTCACCTCCCCAAGAAGAATTCAGGGAAAAAGTCACACACTGCGCCCAGGAGATCACCTCGTCGGACATGAAAGGGTCAAAGCTGAGGAAAATACTTCTAGAAGAAGGCAAAGGAAAAATAGCCTCTTTACTCCCTTTACCCTTGGACTGGCTGCGAAGTGGAAGAACTTCTAGAAGTTTGGTGACCAAAACCGTCCCACACTTTCCCAACGTCCTCCCTGTCACACTCAAAACTGCGTCATTTTTTCCGATTGCGGACTCAAAAGCTCCTAGCGTTGGTTCAAGGCCAGCAGCATCCGCCACACCAGGTCCAGTCAAACTCTCCTGGTGGATGTCAAAGGAATTCTGGGCCATCAACTTCGGGACAGCCTGGTCGGTGACCTCTGCAGCCACCTCATCCGTTGCAAAGGAATTCAAAGCCGCTCGCTTCGGGGCAGCCACATGCACTGATTGCGCCAAGGCGGAGACCGCCCCGTCAGGCGCCTCCACGGGCCCCGGATGTTTCATCTGGCGGAGGGCCTGTGCCAACCCCTCCTCATAGCCAGCCGGGGGGTGTCTGGACCCGTGGCTCATAGCAAGGGACCTTTCCCTCGGGCACTGCACAACATCCTGACCTAAGCCTTGTTGGCTCCCTCTTCCTTCTTTTTGTTGGGATCTGTCTTTCCAGGGCCTCCCTTGCCCCACCTCCGATCTTTGCCACCCTTGGGGGCATCCTTGGTCTCGGCCTTGCCCTTCGATTGCCCCTTGTAACTGCTGCTGGTTGTCGACCCCGTCCATCGGGCTGGGCTGTCAACCACTTCATTCTGGCCTCCTGGTAGACATCCTTGCGCGCCTGTCCCATCTCGGGTAGAGGTGTGAGCGAGACTCCCTCCTGAGGCGCTACCTCCGGGCGCTGGGATACCGACCAGTGATTGCCCAGTAGTGTGCTTTCGCACGACTTGAACCGCTGCAACATGATGTCCATGGCAGAAGCCGCGTTGCCAACTAGCAAGAGGTCGGCTGCTGCCGCTAGCGTCAGCAGCTCTCTCTGAACCGGTCCGACCGCCTTGCGGCCCAGCTGTTGCTTGTAGTAAGCCACTGCACAGGGGCGTAACTTCCCAGAGGCCTCCTCTGTCCCCAGCTCGGCCAGAAGGTTGGTCCGCATTTGTGACAGGGCCTGTGCCGCCAGAGCCCCGGGATACCCTACGGAAACCAGCTTCACTTTCGAACTCTGCTGAAAGACACCCTCGTCGCCCTCGTCGGGATGCGAACTCCCCGATGAAGACGTGGTCCCTTCTGAGTTGTCGGAACTGTCCTTCTTGCTCTTCTTGCACAGTGCCTGACGGGCCCTTTTGGATACACGACGGCGCACCCGTTCTTTGGTATCCAGGCCTGTCCCGGAGAACAGGGCCGAAGGGCTCTTCTTGGCAGCCGCTTTGGATTTGGTCCCGTCTAACTTGGCCTCTGAGGTGTGGGATCCCGATGTTCTCTCGGCATCCTCTCTTCTCTTCTTCTTGGAGTCTTTCACCTCTTTCTTCTTCCTCTTTTTCTTCGTCTTCTTTTCCTCTCCTGGTGGAGCACAGGGGCCCCCTGCCCCCGCTGGTGCCGCTCTCAAGAGCTCCTGCTCTCGAATCCTCAACGCCGCTAGCTCGTCGATACCCTCTGCAGGGACCACCTTCTGAAGATTGTGAACCCAGCCATCCTCCTTGTCTGGGTCTCCCATCTTCCTCAACTTCCGGGTGTGCAGCAAAGTGTCCGCCACATCCTCCTGGTTGCAATCGGTGGGACACAAGTGCAAACGGAAGAGGAGATCGGGCTGGCCAGAGTGCTGCTTGAGCAGACCCTCGTGGGTGGTGCCCCGCAACTGAACTTTCAGGGTCACCTCCCCGCCCTTGACCTCTATCCCTTTGATCTCGGCTGAGACCTTGCACTCCTGGTGATAGTACATGGCGGCGTCCATCACCAGTTTGGTCCCTTCGCTCAGGCACCAAGGGGAAAGCTTTGAGGCTTCTACTTCTTGCCCTTGTTCCCACCGGTCCCGAACGCTGTCCTGATGAGCTCCTCGAAGTTGACGAGCTGGACGTCGTAGGGCACCTGGCCCTCTTGCCCTCACCCGGGCCTTTGCTTTTGCCATGGCCAGGGGGGCGGCTTTGGCCTTGGCTTTCGCTTTGGCCTTTGCCACGGCGCCCGCTTTGGCTTTGGCTTTGGCTTTGGGAGCCATTAGTACCGGGGTTGACGGGAACGGTAAGCTTGTCCCCGCAACCGGTACTTGCGTCCTTTGTTCCTCTTCGTCTCCGTCTGAGGTCTCCTCCGGGGGATCTCCGCGTCCCAATCACTGCCCCACGCAAATCCTGGCGGGGGGTGGGCTGGCTCTGCTGGTCTGCGACTGTCGATCGCCCTCTCCTCTCGTGCTGAACTGCTCCGCTCCGGGAGAGTGCCCAGCTCAAACGAGGCCGGGTGTAGCTCCGCGTAGGAGTCGATCTGGTTCTGTAGGTCCTCTGGGACTGCGGCTCCACTCTCAGGGTCGTGCCCCGTAGAAGGCTCCTCGTCCTTGACCTTCTTTGCCTTTCCCTTGTGTCGAGGGGAAGGGCTCTTTCTCTCGTCCTCTGATCCCGTGTGTTTCCTCTTCTTCGTCTTCTTCTTCTCAGAAGACTTCTTGTCTCCCGTCTTGGGCTGCTTACTCTTCTCTGCGCCGTCTTCCTCTCTCTTGGGCTCTACCCTCGTCTCCTTCAAGGGGAGTCTCTTGTCTTTGGCAATCTCCTCCTCTGCCTTGACACTGGCTGCTCCTGTCGCGGGTTCACTGGGATGCTCCTCCTTGGGGTAGTCAGGTGGTATAATCACCCGCCCAGGCTTAGTTTCAGCCAAGTCCTGGATGATCCCGCAACACTCCCTTAGCGCGGCCAGGGCAGCCAGCTCCTGCACGGGCGCAAGCTTGCAGTCTGTCAGCAGCCACCCAATCCTAGAATGGGTGCGGCAGCAAGCGCAGGGATTGCCAATGAAGGTCTCGCAGCGGCCGCAGAGCATCCAAAACTAAAGCTTGAAAAGAACACTTCGGGATCAAAGGAGTTACGTGCAGCATCTTAAAATCCGGGGCTGTATTATCATACATATATATATATATACATATAGATATATACAGATATATATATATATATACATATATATATATGTATACATATATATATATATATGCACATACATATATATATATAATATATATATATCATTCCGAAGTCTGCGTGTGTGTTGCTTGTCGCCAAAATCCTAATATTTGTTGGCTATCTGCTCTAACAACCATCACTAACTCACTAACTGCGTTCCAACACATCGCAATGCGCCTTTCGCACACAGGCAAGCGCTGAGTCCATGTGTCCAGCCAGCTGAAAAGATTTGCCTCGCATCCACCAGGCATGGCTGATGCTGGCCATATTTAAGCTACTTGGGGGCGCACTTCCGAAATCGGTGGAGACATAGCCACATATCACAACTTATGCGGCTTATTGGGTTATTGGCTATTACTATACCCACAACTATTATGGTTAACATGTTGTTTTGTGGTTAACATGTTATTACTATACCCCAGAAAAATGACCCCCAACTGCACCCTCAAGTTCTCGGAGGATCCCACGGATCATCCCAGGGATCGTCCCACAGAGTCGTAACTCACCAGTTGGAATGCGTGGGATGATCCTCTATGTAGTTTTGAGCCAGTTTTAAGCATGGTTAAACCCAGTTAGCTATAGTTATCTCAGTGAAGTACATCAAGTGAGGATATTCACAGATAGTCACCACTAACTAATGTTAACTAATCTTAGCGTCAATAGAAGCTGATCAAATTCTCCCCATCCAGGCTGAGCCAGATCCGCCTGCAGCCAACCAGCAGCTTGCTGCTTCCAGCGATTGCCCAGCAGAGAGGAGCTCTGCCTCGGGATGAAAGCTCCATGTGGGCCATGTGGGCCATGTGGGCCCCAGGGATGTTGAAAAATTGTTTCTTGCTTCATAAAGCCCATGAATGAACAGTAATGAACTACAGTTCTGAATGATGTTCAACTTGATGCTCTTTGCGTATCAACCACTATGGTTACCATAGTGAAATTGGAGCTGTGTCTGTCAACCCCTAACTTAGCGACTGCGTGGTCCATACGCTCTGGTAATCCAACGTGGCTTGTTGGAAAATCCACCGTTGAGTTCAATGACTTTACCAGCTAGAAACCTCCATTTAGTTCTGGATTTCCCAGCCAGCCACGGTTGATGACACCGGAGGCTAACGGCAAAGATCATGCAGGTACTTGATGAGATGGATATCTGAGGAAGCTGCAGATTTCTTGATCCATCGTGCCTGTCAACAAACGCTCAGAATCTGCAGTGATGGTTGAACTGCAAATTCAACGTCACACTTCAAGCATGGTCAAGCAACTAACTAGGGAGAAAAATTGCAAACCGCCAATTATCTCCAAGCTGGTCTTCGCTGCAGTACCCCAAATTTTGACCCGCCGTTTGTTTGCCAATCATGTCAGTTCGGCTGCATCTCCCTTTTTGCCGTCATTCCACAATTTTCCTGCTAAGCTCCACAATAACCTGCCGGAGCTTAATGGTCAGGCTGAACCACTGACCGCTCATTTTGACCACCGATCCCAGTTCAGGTGCCAAGAAAATGCGTATATCAAAGCGAAACCTGTTCTTGCTGTGTATGGCTCTCCATGTGACTACAGGCTTGCCAGGAATGATTTCCACAATTGCGGTTTTGCTGCGAGCGCGGGCATTCAAGTAAAAGGATCTCAGAGCAAAAGGTTTCTGCTATCTTTCAATGGCAGAGTCAACAAAAAAAACATATCTGAGCGGAAGGTTTTGGTCCGCCGTAGAAACTGTTTGTTATCGTTCTATCCCGAGGGTCAGCTAAAGGTTGTACATAGACGGTTTCTACGATCGTTCACTGCGCATGGGCAATCAAAAATCCAAAACCAAGCACTTAAACAGCCGCACTTAGGTGCAGGACGGCTCCTCAAGATGTTTACAACCCAAAAAATAAGACGTGTCGACAGCAATGTCTCAAAAACCTTTCTCAATTGGGGATTGTTTTTATTGGCTTTACCACATTCCCCAATTCTGACACGGCCCATACCCAAAAAACTGTCTGTCCTCGGACCTCCCACCATCACAGCAAATCTCCTTCGCAGAATCTGTTCTCGTTTCACCGACTGCCTGTCAAGCAACAAATCTCGACAGTGACACTTAGCACCTGGCCAGTAACCATGTCTCGTCAGTCCACCTGGTTTGTCCCATTTATCTAGCTTATAGTCTGTCAACTGAGTGTATATCGATATAATATATACATATACATATACATATACATATGCATATACTGTCATATACTGATGTATATGTATGTATATATATATATATATATGCGTGCATCTGTATATGTGAATATGTAGATATATATATATATATGATTATGTGCATAATATATATATATGTATATTATTATATTAGATTATATTATATTATATTGTATTATAAATTCTATCATATTAGATTATATTATATTGTATTAAATTATATCATATATAATCATATATAATCATATATAATCATATATATATATGATTATACATATACATATACATATACATATACATATTCATCTATCTAAATATATATATATTTATGTATCTACATTTACGTATACTGTCATATACTGATGTATGTGTATATATATATATGCGTGCATCTGTATATGTGAATATGTAGATATATATATATATGATTATGTGCATAATATATATATAATTATATTATATATAATTATATTATATATAATTATATTATATTATATTATATTATATTGTATTATAGATTCGATCATATTAGATTATATTATATTTCATGGTATTAAATTATATCATATTATATTGTATTTTAATTATATCATATCATATCATATATAATCATATATATATGTATATATATATGTATATATATATGATTATACATACAATTACATATGTGTATTTTAAGTCATCTAATTCCATCTCTGCTGCATTCCATGTGCCTCAAAGTCGGCCACCACCTTGTTGAGTCGCTCGCGGCCCGGGCCCGGACTTTTCGCTGCGATGATGGCGCCAGCGGCCTCGGCATCGGATGCCGAAAAGGGGTGCAGTTGGGGATTAAACTACGGTTTTTTTAATGGGTATAACATGGTATAACTATGGGACTTCATGGAAATATGGAAAATCCATTGTTAATGAGATTAGCTATGGGATAAATAATTGGTATAACTTAATAACTATGGGATTATCATGGAAAATCATCTATAAATGTATGTTTACATGGTAATTCATTGTCCATTCATGGGTATAACTTTGGTATTCTAACCTCCATAAGTTGGGATATGGGGCCCGTAGAACTATGCTGAAATCTAAGCCACAAACATTAGTGGAACTGCACCCCCAGCACCTTCATTTCGAGCTGCATTGCGCAGACTGTAGAGCAACAGCACCTTGCACTGGTCCGGCTGACCTGAGTGTGCTGAAGGGTCCCAATCAACAATATGGCTGTGTCTGAAAATTGTGTATACCCCCATGTGACCATTTTAATAGGGAAAATGATCATAAACCATCAAAAAATTGGCGTATCCCATTTTAAATATGAAGCCTTTGTTTGCAGGTGTAGTTTGAAGACCCTTTAAATCAATCTAGTGTGGTAAACCCATTAATAAATCATCCCAAAAATCACTGTAAACGGGCTGTAACTCACAACCATCATTCCCAAATGGTCGGTTCATTCTTGGGTTTCCCACATCAATTGGGTCAAAAACTTCCTCAACTGATTGGATCTTCCCCCAAAGTTTTAGTGCTTCTCCCTTTTTGGTGGAAACGCCAGCGGAATTTGGTGTGGGTGAAAAATAGAGGTACCTAAAAAATCATAGAAATGGATCATACTAAACACACCAAAAAAATGATGAAAAAGGACCAAAATCTGCTGATCGAGCGCTTAAAAATGAGTCACGCCCAACCAGCGCTGTTAAATTACCCATTATAGCCATAGTAAATTCCTATTCCATAAATATCATATCCATTCATATCCTATATGTTCCAGCATGTTTGATGATTACATCACCATTTCTGTTGGTTCATCCCAGTATTCCCACATTGTGTGTTAAAACCTGAAGCGAGTGACCCGAAATATCGTTCCGCAGCTTCAGCGCGTGAAGGACACTGTCCACTGCCTGGAGATGGGGATGAACGAGGGCTCTGGAAACCATGGATTTGTCCATCTTGAATGGGATATTTGTGGTATATTTCATGGGAGTTTAGATTGAATGGGAAATATCAATCTAATATTTGGACGTGTCTGCAAATTGGGTAAAGCCCCAAATGGCAATGTGAAAAATAGGGAAAGTGATGATAGACCATGGGATTTTTTGCGGTAGCCCATTTTCAGACCAAGCCATGTGGTGATGTTGCCAACAAAGAAAAGTGGCGCAAGCTGAGGAAAATAGGGATCGGAAAGACCGAGACCTGATATCAAAACCAAAAGGATATATGTTTCTCATGTGCCGCTGTCCCTTTCAGCATCTTTCAGCCACCCTGCCTCAAGCAATTGCCGTTCCTCAGGCGATGCGATCCGTATGATCCGTCCCACAACTTCTGTCTTCCGCCAGGTTCCACGATTCACTGAAGTGTCCAGTTCAGGGGTTCTGCTTAGAAATCCTCAGTGGTTTGCTTTTAGGATGGACAGGACACCATGCTTTGCAACCATGTTTCGGCGCTCCACCCTAGCATTCTGGATCGGAACCGCAACGCCCAAAAACGAAGGCAGCACTCCCATTCCTTTCCCACATAGATGCTGAAATATCCCAGAAAAAAATGAAGCCAACTGCCCCCAAAATGGGGGATTTCCTGGTTGATTTGGAGGTTCCCCTTTTCAAAAATCACCAACTGGATGACAACTGGTAAGGTGAGGTCAAGGATATCCACCTCAAGGTCACCAACACCAAGTCGGGCCTTCAGAAGGGATTACGAACCAACATAGCTCAATCCCGCCTTATCAGAGACCAAAAAGGTAAGACCTTCATCCGTCAACCAAGTTTATACTCAAGATTTGCATTCATAAATATTCATGGGATTTTGTGATATTCATGGGATTTTGGATTGGTAATCATAAAAAATGCCCAAAATGATTGGTCTTTAGCCCCAAAATAAACACGTTAAGTATTAAGTTGCTTGGACCGTTGGACCTTGGCCAAAGGATCCGTCAGCAGCTCACAAAGCTCCAAGCAAATGGACAGTGAAGCCTCCGGCCTTGGCAGCCGAATCGAAGAATCATCCCATGGAACGCGGAAAACGGAGAAATCATGGGACCTATTCTTCAAGAAAATCACCTTGTTTTTTGTGATATTCATGGGATTTTGGAGGTAACATGAGGTAACATAAGCATCAGCAATGACATCACCAAACTTGGAGATGTGACCATGGGATTTGAATGGGGATATGATGGGAAAAGATAACGAAATAATGAGAATATCATAGCGATTATCATGGGGATAATCATGGGGAACGTGAAGGGGAGATAGATAGATAGATAGATAGATAGAGATAGATAGAGATAGATAGAGATAGATAGAGATAGATAGATAGATAGATAGAGATAGATAGATAGATAGATAGAGATAGATAGATAGAGATAGAGAGATAGATAGGTAGAAAGATAGATAGACAGATAGACAGATAGACAGATAGACAGATAGACAGATAGACAGATAGACAGATAGACAGATAGACAGATAGACAGATAGACAGATAGACAGATAGACAGATAGAGAGATAGAGAGAATAGAGAGAATAGAGAGATTAGATAGATTAGATAGATTAGATAGATTAGATAGATTAGATAGATTAGATAGATTAGATAGATTAGATAGATTAGATAGACTAGATAGACTAGATAGACTAGATAGATTAGATAGATTAGACAGATTAGATAGATTAGATAGACTAGATAGACTAGATAGACTAGATAGACTAGATAGAGTAGATAGACTAGATAGACTAGATAGATTAGATAGATTAGATAGATTAGATAGATTAGATAGATTAGATAGATTAGATAGATTAGATAGATTAGATAGATCAGATAGATTAGATAGATTAGATAGATTAGATAGATTAGATAGATTACATAGATTAGATAGATTAGATAGATTAGATAGATTAGATAGATAAGATAGATAGATAGATAGATAGATAGATAGAGATAGATAGATAGAGATAGATAGACAGAGATAGATAGATAGATAGAGATAGATAGATAGAGATAGATAGAGATAGATAGATAGATAGAGATAGATAGATAGAGATAGATAGATAGAGATAGATAGATAGATAGAGATAGATTAGATAGAGATGATAGATAGATAGAGATAGATAGATAGAGATAGATAGATAGATAGAGATAGATAGATAGATAGAGATAGATAGATAGAGATAGAGAGATAGAGAGAGATAGAGATAGAGAGAGATAGAGATAGAGATAGAGAGAGATAGAGATAGAGATAGAGATAGGGAGAGATAGATAGAGATAGATAGAGATAGATAGAGATAGATAGAGATAGATAGATTGATAGATAGATAGAGAAATATAGATAGAGATAGATAGATAGAGATAGATAGATAGAGATAGATAGATAGATAGATAGATATATAGATATAGATATAGATATAGATTTAGATTTAGATTTAGATATAGATAGATATAGATATAGCTATAGATATAGATATAGATAGATATAGATATAGCTATAGATATAGCTATAGATATAGATATAGATAGATATAGATATAGATATAGGTATAGATATATGTATAGATATAGATATAGATATAGACATAGATATAGAGATAGATATAGATATAGATATAGATATGGATATAGGCTAATATAGGTATATAGATAGATAGATAGATAGATAGAGATAGATAGAGATAGATAGAGATAGATAGAGATAGATAGAGATAGATACAGATAGATACAGATAGATACAGATAGATATAGATAGATAGATAGATAGATAGAGATAGATAGATATATACAGATAGATACAGATAGATACAGATAGATACAGATAGATACAGATAGATACAGATAGATACAGATAGATACAGATAGATACAGATAGATACAGATAGATACAGATAGATACAGATAGATACAGATAGATACAGATAGATACAGATAAATACAGATAGATACAGATAGATACAGATAGATACAGATAGATACAGATAGATACAGATAGATACAGATAGATACAGATAGATACAGATAGATACAGATAGATACAGATAGATACAGATAGATACAGATAGATACAGATAGATACAGATAGATACAGATAGATACAGATAGATATAGATAGATACAGATAGATACAGATAGATACAGATAGATACAGATCATCGATAGATATCTAGATCGAATGAATATAGATCGAATCGATATAGTAGATCGATATAGATCAGATAGATAAGATCGATAGATATAGATCTAGATATGATTTTGAGATGAGATAGATAAGATGTTTGATAGATTGATAGAGATTTGAGACTATAGATTTTGATATTGCTATGATATATCTGTTTGATTTAGATATCGATGTAGATCTACGATATTGATATTAGATTTAGATATAGAATCTGATATAAGATATTGATTTTTTAAAAAAGAATAATAGATGTTGTATTGATATAGATGTAGATTATAGATTTGCTCTTGAATATAAGATCTAGCTGTTTCTATTGATATAGATTATATATAGCTATTGATAGAGATTTTTTGTAGATATAATTATTGATATACGATATTGATATAGATATAGATGTTGATATTGAAGAGATGTAGATATAGATATTGATCTAGATTAGATCTAGATATTGAATAGATATTGATGATAGATATAGAGGTTGATATTGATATAGCTTAGATATAGATTGTTGATCTGATAATCGATATCGATTTTGATATTGATATCATATTTAGATATGAATATTGATATAGATTGAGATATAGATATTGATGAGATTTGATATATATAGATTGTTGATATTGATTAGATTTAGATATAATAGTGAGAGAGATTTAGATATAAAGTTGATATAGATATTGATATAATATAGATGTGATATTGATATAGATTTAGATATAATATTGATACTAGATATTGATATAATATAGATGTTGCTAATGATATAGATTTAGATATAGATGATTGTATAGATTTAGGATATAATATAGATGTTTGATATGATATAGATTTAGATTATCGAGATAGATATAGATATAGATATAGATGTTGATATTGATATAGATATAGATGTTGATATTGATATAGATTTAGATATAGATGTTGATATTGATATAGATATAGATGTTGATATTGATATAGATTTAGATATAGATATTGATATAGATTTAGATATAGATATTGATATAGATATTGATATAGATATAGATGTTGATATTGATATAGATTTAGATATAGATGTTGATATTGATATAGATATAGATGTTGATATTGATATAGATTTAGATATAGATATTGATATAGATTTAGATATAGATATTGATATAGATATTGATATAGATATAGATGTTGATATTGATATAGATTTAGATATAGATATTGATATAGATTTAGATATAGATATTGATATAGATATTGATATAGATATAGATGTTGATATTGATATAGATTTAGATATAGATATTGATATAGATATTGATATAGATATTGATATAGATATTGATATAGATATAGATGTTGATATTGATATAGATGTTGATATTGATATAGATATAGATGTTGATATTGATATAGATGTTGATATTGATATAGATTGATATAGATATTGATATAGATATTGATATAGATATAGATGTTGATATTGATATAGATGTTGATATTGATATAGATTTAGATATAGATATTGATATAGATATTGATATAGATATTGATATAGATATTGATATAGATATAGATGTTGATATTGATATAGATGTTGATATTGATATAGATTTAGATATAGATATTGATATAGATATTGATATAGATATTGATATAGATATTGATATAGATATAGATATTGATATAGATATAGATGTTGATATTGATATAGATGTTTATATTGATATAGATATAGATGTTGATATTGATATAGATATTGATATAGATATTGATATAGATATTGATATAGATATAGATATAGATATTGATATAGATATTGATATAGATATAGATATTGATATAGATATTGATATAGATATTGATATAGATATAGATATTGATATAGATATTGATATAGATATTGATATAGATATAGATATTGATATAGATATTGATATAGATATAGATGTTGATATTGATATAGATATTATTTCTCTAGATATTTGCGGGGAAATCTATGGAGAAGTGGGGATCGGGTGATAGGATGCGGAAATCTATGGGGAATACTCGGGGCTTCCCAGGAATCGCTTGGTGGAACATGGGATGATCCCAGACTCCCAATGGATCCAGTCATGACTTGGGGTCCCTAAAACTGGGCATCTGATATTGGGTGGATGTGATGACAACAATCATCAACAGTCACCAAATATCAACAATCATGGACATGGGAGGTCTGTAATATGTTTACATCAAGTTCTATGCCGTTAAATATTGATAACTGTACATGGTGGTTCCCCTCAGTGAGTCGGTAAAATTACCACAGTTTTCAGTAGGGTAAGTAGGGGCAATGTGCGTCACGCTTCTTTTTGTACCGCTCCTTTCCTCACTAAGCAACATCATGACGTCTGAAGATTCCGAAGTAGCTAGCAACTAATTTGCTGCTTTGCACTAGAGTCTACGCAAAAATGTCCTAGTCTCGTGCATGTTCAGCGTTTCTGGCGCTGGACCATGTGATTTTACACATGGCGACCTCCTGTCGGAGGTTGTTGACTAGTCAAATTTCTCCTCTGCTTCGAGAGGACCTCGAAAATGTCAACTGCCAACCCGCTTGCCTCAGTTGACCACAGCCGAAGCTCTACCAGATCTATCAGGGACGCTTGTCCCGAATCATGTGCCCGGACAACTAAGTTGACCACAGATCTCCCCATCGATCATCGTTGTCTATGGCAGACCCTTGGTGGAAGCCTTACACTCAATGTGTGGGTGCGAGAGCAGCTTTGGAAGCCCTGAGTCCTGCAAGGCAGCGCCAACCAGTCATGGCTGGTTATGTTTTAAGTAGCTACCCATGTTGGGTTAGTACTTAGATGTACTTAGTATATACGATTATACCCACAAACGCCGTGTGTTGCCCAGACATTAACATTGAGGATGTCGTGTTGTCGAATATGATAGGAGAGATTGCAGAAAATATTGCATATACGCAGTGTTTTCTGGTTTAGGATTCAAAGTTTTCACGGTTTAGGTTTTAGGATTTAGGGTTTAAGGTTTAAGGTTTTAGGGTTTTAGGGAATAGAGTTTAGGGTTCGCCGTCTGGGAAGTCTCAAGACACTGGCCCTGCGCAGGTGCTTGAGCATGTTGAAGGATAATGCTTAAACGATCTTAAACGCCACTTGAACTCTCCGGGCAACACACAGCGCCTGGCCGTAATTATATAGCACCCCAATTTTGACTGCATCTCAAAATCGGACAGCCAAAATTGTCAGACTATGTCAGACTATGTCAGTTGCATCTCCTGAGTGAACGCCTTCTTCAGGGCCGAGGGCAAACTGTGGCCTCTTCTATCCCTCATGGGGATCCTGGCTGCACCGGTGGTGTTTTTTACTGCTGTGCAAACAACCACGATGCTGGGAAGCCCGGCAAATTCCAGATGGTGTATGTGAGGCCCGTGTAATTCATGTCCATCAAGGGACAGTCACCATAGCCTGACCAATGACCAACAAAAGCCCTTGCGAAATCACCGAAATCATGAGCCTCTTTGGAAGTCCTTCACGTGGACTTCTACCTCTTGTCTAGAGCCAAGGAACCATACATGCCAAATTCCATCTCTGGGCCACCCTTCCAGTAGCTGCGGGAAAACTCAAAGAAGGAGTATCCCATGAAGAATGGATATCTTGGCGACTTTGCCAGCCTGATGTTCTAAACAACTGGACTAAAAGGATCGTGGGATACTGAAACTTTCGCAAATCGATGCCTTGCATGACAAATACAGGGAACGTGTTAAAGAAGCTAAGACCGAAACTTCCGGTCGAAAAAGATGCTCCAAGGTTTCTTGGAAGAACTATTCGCTTATGAATCCCAAATGCAACTCAAGCGTCTTGATAGCTCTGGTCAGATCGTTCATCATATCGCCATGAACGCTGTGATACTCACCGATGAATACCTTGGGCGAGAACCATGGAGAAACTGTGCAAGTCAAATGGCCAAATTTGGGAGCGTAGGTCATCAACAATAGAGATTTAATAATTAATATAAAAGGGATATTAATGGGAATAGAATAGAATGTGATTTATAAATTACATAGCCAACAAATGCCAACAATATGTTTTGATGTGACTGAACATAGGGGATGCCCCTCTTTTATGCCCATCAAATTTTGGGGAACATGATTATGATCCTCAAAGCATGAAAAAGGGTGATGGGCATGCCCATTGAACCCCCGCATCTCAACCAGTGCCAGCTTGCTGGTACTTTCATCTCATGAGTCCAAAAGCTGCTGTGGATGTACTTTTCCAGCATCATGTGTGCCACCTGGATTGGGAATGCCAATGGCAGCGATGTCTTGGGTGGCCGTGGCCAAGTTTGACATTTGCGAAAAATGTATAAGCCATGGCCATAAATATTCGTTGATTGCACCAATGTCATTGTGGAACCACTGTTTGGTCCTGCACCCCAGCAGTGGCAGAAGCGTGCTGCTAAGATGTTCTCCCACCTCGTTTGCCTTATTTGCGGTGTTGAAGCTATGCACAAAGCGGGTGCGGAAGGCCTCACAGGCAGGGCTGCAGTGGCAGCTGTCGGGCAGGGCCCCACATGGACCCTTGTACCAAAAGTCAAGTCTACAGCAAAAATCTGGGTGTATCTGAAAGTATATGCCCAAATTCGATGGTGTCCAATCATTCTCCCTATTAGAAATGGCTATGAATTTGGGGCATCAAAACGAAGATTCCCGTGGTGCACAAGGGGTGCCTGTACCAAGTCGTTCTTCGGCTTGTAGTTGATGGGTGGCTTTTCAGGCCCATCTTGCAGGCATTTCCAGAACCTGCAGCTCCCATCCCTTCGTTGGATGGTGGTAACTTGACACCCCCAGCATCCAGTCATTGAGTCGTTGGGGATCATCCCATTGAAAATGAAACATCTTTGAGTCACCACCAGTTGAACGCTGAAGCACGAATTTGTTGCTGAACTAAGATATCTAAGGTAAAGCAAGCCCTCTTTCTGTGTTCGCTCCCATAAAATTTCATGGAGTTCATGGGAAGAAAATGCCCAACCCCTTGAGTCCCTGAGCTCCTGGCTCTTCCATCTGCCCCAGGGCTGGAGCGTTGGGATGAACCTGGCCGAGATCCCTGAGACGATCATCCAACACCAACAGCTTCGACCGTCGAATCGGCGCCTGTGAATCTGGGAACATTGCGAAGGACCAGGTGATCGTCAGAGCAATCGGATTTCCAGTGACTCCCACGTCCTTTTCCTGAACGCTGGAGTACACAACTCAACAGGCGTACAATCCTGCTATCATGAAATCATATTACACTAAAACAAGAAGAACATAGCAGTAGCCGTAGCAGCCGTAGCTGTGAAAGGCACTGGTTAATGCGGCGAAGACTCCGCTTGCAGAATCGCATCAAAGACTGACGCCATGGCTCTGCATGTCAAAGACCGTGGATGCACCTCTGCCCCCCAAGCTGAATCCAGTTTGCTCTCAATGGATTCATGTGATTTCATTTGTCCATGAATCCCTGATCCATAAGTTGAACCATCCATACTCCAAACTAATCGCGGATTGATTGGTTGAGGAATCACTGAGTCTGGACCCATGGACTTGGATTGGCACATTTCATCGATCCACGAAATGACCATATTTGGAGGACTTGGGATTTTGGACCCCCCCAACTCCCCAACAAGACCTGGGAAAAAAAAAAACAAAAAACATTCACTGGGTTGGTTTAAGGGGAAATTTACAGGAAACCCCCATATTTAATGGTAAAAACCAGGGTTTCCTGTAGATTTTCCCTTAAACCAATCCAATCAAACATGCATCTACCGGCAGTTTTAAGCACCTTCAAGTCGGGCTCATTCGCCAAAATCAATGCCTTCAGCGCGGGATGATAACCTCAGAAGTCTCTCCCATCGCTGAGCCGATCTCGATCTAGCTGAGCCAGCCCTAACCAGTCATGGTTTGCTGGAAAATCCACCAACTGATAGATGGTTTTCGCAGCTACGAAGCCCAAAAGAAGGACTTTCCAGCTAGCCACATGTGATTACCAAAGGCTAGTCATTGGGGATCATCATCCCGTTTCTATGGTTAAAAATAAAAACTATTTGAAACCCACCAGGGATGGTTCTTTATTGTTCTTTCAGGACAAGATCTGGGGACCAATCCTTGAATAGTCCTGGAGTTTTCTTGATTTTCTTGTTCAAGTGATCCTTAAAGATGTGTTTCCTTGTGGCTCAACATGGCTCAACCATGAAATTCCTGGAATCCGGTGGAATCCCAGGATTTGGACGTGGCACGCTTGAAATCATCGATGGCAAAGCCCATGAGCAAATTCTTGTGATAGAAGAAGTATGCCTCGTCATAGCAGTACCTCAGCTGAATAGCTGAATCGCTGAGGATAATCAGCAGGTCTAAGGTTTGATGATTGAACTACTTAACTACTTCCAATGGACTTTAACATTGAAACCACATCCTCAACAGCACGTCTCCCTTTCTTAGGCTCTGTCCAATCGTTGATGAGGCAATTGTCCGGCCCTTGAGTGAAACCAAAATCACTCATTCCTGAGTCGGGATGATAAAATCGACCCATGGCTCTTGAACCTGAAAATCAAGCGAACCCGGACAAACCACGAAAAAATCTCTGTCCTGCAATGACGTCAATGCCTTTCTTATAGGCAAGGTCTAGGAAGGCGCGATGGCTGGTGTTGGCATCGTTGCCTTAGCCGAGTCGTAGGTCAATGGGGGATACATCGTCCCATTCCACTCAGATTTTGGGGGACCGTTGTTTGGACGAAGCCAAATTGTGGTTGGTGGCAAATGGATGGAAACGCAAGGTACAGAACTTGGACATGCGAACATCCCATTCAGACATCACCCATTTTGGGTGTATATGTTCGATTGGAACAATCCCTTTGTTGTGATGGCAATGAAACTCTTAAGGTTTGAGAGGTTTACATATATTTGCCCACTATCTGAGATATATATTGAGATCATGATCGCAAGACCTCCCAGAACTCCATGGTCATGATCTCCTGAAGACCATCTGAAGGTGATGCAAATTTGCCACTTGGATCCATCCGGGGTCCAGTTCCCATACCCTGATTTTCTTGTTTGATGAATGCCCCAAAATTTGTTGGTGAACAGTACCAACACTGCGAAGAATGAGCGTCTTAGCAACCCCTACCTGGTTTCCCATTGTCGGTGTGGTGATATCCCCGTTTTAGTTGGTCATCCGCATGTTCGCTCTGTCAAATCCATCGTCTTCCCCTCTGGCATCTTAAACTCCAACCAAAAAGCTAAAGACAGAAAACATGGGACCGTGACCGTGTCCTCGTTTGTGGTGCCTTAAACAACCACCACAACCACCACAACCACAACCACCACAACCACAACCACCACAACCACAACCACAACCACAACAACCACAACAACCACACCCAAAAATGGTAGCTTTCACCATGCCCCCGAAACAAGACAAAAAATGGTTTGGTGGCGGTGCCGCCCGACAGCATGGCTGGCCAAGTTGCCATACATTCGAATGGTGTTGCCACCCATGTCTTTGATCAACTGCAGATCCCCCCGGCCCCAGTCCGCCCACATGGCCCCCGTGATGTCCGCCATGAAGTCGTCGTTCATCAGTGGAGAGCCCGGTTTCTTCACAGGAGCCGGGCCGTAGGAAACACCTGGAAAAGGAGGGACCTATCACGAAGATCTTGATGGATATATATATAGCAATAGATATGTTACTGTTGTATGTCTGTTGTATATGGAATTCAATGGTATCGAAAAGATCATGGGCACAGATGGGTTTATGTATGTTTCTGTGTGTATATATATATATATATTTATATTTATATACATAAAGGCATGTATATGTGTAGATGTACATATAGATAGGATATTGCTTGTTACATTGTGGGTATTACTGTATATATGATCACCTGAAGATGGGCTTCAGGTTTTTTTGTGGTTGAAAATCATGAACAAAAGCAACATAAATGGTGTTGGCTATAGAAATCCTCCCAATGGCCCGGTGGCTTCAACCCCCATAATCTGCTTGTCACCATCATCATTCCAAAGATGCTTGAGAACTTAAAAAAGACCCTTTAACCAACAGAAAACAGAAATACATCATCTATCATCATCTGCTGTACAGATATGGCTATGGATCAATACCTATACATACCATTTTTAGTGGGATGAACATCCATTTACCAGCTATTTTGATGTTCACCAGGGGTACAAGGTTTTGACACACTGCCATATAAAACCACCTTTACCGAGCAGCACCGGGGGCACCTTTGACTGCGTGATAGCTGGGATCCAAGAGCCGAGGCGAGGCAAAGGTCTCGTAGACCATTCCGCAGGGCTTAGGACAGGTCACTGGGTCGATCTTGTTGATGAAGGACCTGTTGATGGGATGTTTTTATTGGGGGATACCCTCTGGTAAACTAACATAGCTATTAAAAATGGCCATTTATAGTGGATTTACCCATTAAAAATGGTGATTTTCAATAGCTATGTTAGTTTACCAGAGTGTACTAAGCATAGTTAACTGATGTTAACTGGGATAAATTAACGATAGTTAATTAACTGGCTTTCATAAAATGTTTAATGCCCCAAAAAACTGGCTGAACTTGGATCATCCATGACTCACAAGTGGTGTGGGGCTAGCTTACCCACTCATTGACATGGGATAACCATGGATAACCTGTAGGGAGAATGGTCGTCCCCGTCCCCAAAGGATGGTGGGAAGTGATACCCTCTGGTAATGACCAAACAGTTTGCGACCTGGAAAATTACCATCTTGATGGAAAGATGATCAATGGTGAATCTTCCATAGCTTGTTAGTTTACTGGAGGCTAGTACTGCACCAGTTGGTACCCATTGGGATTCCTATGAAACACTGGGACTTTAATGGGATTATAATGGGATTTTGCCCATCTAAGATCTACCAGCCGGTGCAGGATTTCGCAACCATCCACAGTAGCACTGAAATATTGGATCGGATTGGAAAATTTAGCAACTAGCAACTGCATCCGAACATTTCCAGCACAGTACATAATACATATAATTGATAGAATGGGCCGTAAAAGCAAACATTTTACGGAGAAGGGATATAGAATAATATGAATGTAAACAGCATTCATATGACAATCAATGGATTGTTTTGAAGAAAAACAATGATTGTTTATCTCTCCACATGATTCACATTAATTGTGTATCATTGTTTTAACCACCAAATAATCACAGAGAAATCGGATCTTCCCATGGGTTTTCCATGGTTAATTTCGCCTTCAACCCACTCTGGGAACATGGTTTTCCTGGGAACCAAATAGCCGGGTTAACACCGGATGCATGTTGTTTGAAAATCCAATCTTGCCCATGGTACCCAACGGCTATTTGGCTTAAAACCTGATGGTGTATTGAAAAAAAACACATGTTCTCCATTGTACTAGATAGTTATATGTTGAAGTACAGTATTCATAGATAGTCCGATTCTCCAAATTTTGAGACACCCATGGAGCAAGTTTCAGCCACAGTGACTGAAACTCATCGAAGCTGCTCATTCCTGCCATTCAGAGGCGATCAGGATCTTGATTTCTTCACTCAAAGACATAGAAGTATGAGCCACAATAGTAGTTATCATCAATGACAATAATAGTAGTTAATGACAATAAGTTATCATATGTTATCATCAATCACAATAATAACATATAATATAGTAACTATCATCTTCTGGTCTTGTCTAAAGATCATCTGCCAGAAAATTCACGATGAAAAACGGCGAGGCCCGGGTGAAGACCAGGATATTCTTTGGGATCAGCATAGATGCCGTCATACATCCTTGGTGCCGCGGATGGCTGATGGCTGGTTTTGGGTTATGCCAGGCATGCCACATGGCCACATTCCTCAGTCAACATTCCTGGAAATAGTATTCTTCAATATTCTTCATATGTCACCAATCTTCATATTCTTCAATGATCCAAAGCTGATGGTTTCCCCGTACTTAAACCCATCCCACTTGGGAACTGGTTGACAAGCATGCTTGGTGGGTGTGGTTCCAACCAACCAATTTTTTGACCCAATCTCCATGTCTTGGATCCCCGACGTAAAAATCATAAAACCCTCAGCACCATTGGATTCCTTCCAACAGTTTTCACTGTGATTTTCCCACCATACCCTCTGGTAAACTAACATAACTATGGAAAATCACCATTTTTAATGGGAAAATCCACTATTTCTATGGCCATTTTCAATAGCTATGTTAGTCATTACCAGAGGGTAAACCATCCCTAAAAAAATCTGGCGAATCCCCCGGCCAAGCAACGCCCAGTCCACGGCTTTCCAACAGAGATCGTTGATGCTGGGAGAGCCGCAGGCGATGCTGGTCTCGGGGGTTTGACCTCGACTCGACGCCCGGCGGCGAAGGTCTTTGGGGCAGCAGAAACAATAGCTAAGTTGGATGTTTATGATATGGATGTTTATGGATGTTTATGGATGTTTATGGATGTTTATGGATGCTTATGGATGTTTATGGATGTTTATGGTAGATATAGTTCTATAGGTCATGGTGTTTATGAACCAACTTATAACTGGGGAACCATCTTGGAGGTTTTTCGGTGGGAGAACAAGTTATCACATGCTGATCACTTAAGTCCCAAGGGCTGGTGAACGAAAGCTAAGCAGGGGCAAGGTGGAGTGAGAGAGGTGGATCGAGATATGTGTATGCTTTCATGGAGTGACTTGGTGGAATAAGTTGAGTAGTGGCGTGGGTGAGGTGGCCTTTGAGCCCCTGCTCATCTGCTTCCAAGATGTGACTTAGCATGTGATAGCAGTTTAGCACGTGAACGTGCGGCTTAGGTCAGGGATAGCTAAGTGATATAGCTCGTAATTGTGCGACTTTTGTAGTAATACCACTACATAGCTTAAGCAGGTTTTGGTTATTATAGACGCTAAGGATATAATAGGTGTCACTCAAGAAGAAAGTGTAGTGTATGAGCGGATATGAGAAAGTGAAGTTGGCTGGTTTATTTTAAGGAAATTGATTGCTAAAACTTATCTATGAACTTTGGTGTCAGATGAGAGCGCCTACCTCAAGACTATGTGAGAATGAGATGAAAACTTACGGAATGTCATGGCCCTTCGCGTGTGTACTGTCTCAATGACTAACAGTTCGAGGTCTGTATGGTTATAGTTAATGTTTATCATGTGTTTTAATGTTTGCATACTGAGGGGGAAAATCGAATGAAAACTAAAAATTAAGAGTCAGATGGGTTTTATGCAGTTTTTAAGCCAGGTGTACGGACTGAGCTGCTGTTGCGAGTGATTACTGGTGCTTAAGTATGTTTGATACGCCCGTGAAAAATGATATTAATTGATTGATGATGGGATGTGTAATTGTGTGAGATGCATGATGGCTCCCCGAGCCGGTTTGGAACGTGAAGTCCAAGACGTGATTGATGAGCTGACGGCTGTTTAGGTGACAAGTAGCGCTTCTCCTTTTTTTCAAGGGTGTTGCACCTGGTAGGTTCACGTAGTGATTCCTTGCGTCGCTGCATTCGTGTAGACACGAGGAGTTGCTGCGGGTGACCGTCCCCACGGTGCGTTCATCGCAGTGGGCTACGATCAGCAACTAGTGGTCATGCAGTGCGACCGTGCTGCTTGCTCAGCTTAGATGAGACACATCTGAATGCTGCGGAAGAAGAAGAAGAAGAAGAAGAAAGATGCATGATGGTCATGATGGTTGAGTAGAGCTATATAATTCGCCGAGGGGTATTGACCTAAGGGGGGGGATCGTGGCCTAAGCCACCGTGGTTTTGCAATTACATGCTGCGCGGTTTAGTTCGTCTGATCCTGTGGTATTGGCTTGTAATTGTGCGTGATGGTGATGCATGGAGGCCGGGGGGGTTCGCGTAAAAAATCACACATTTGGCATTTGGTCTGCCCCATCCCTTGCTAAAGCAAGAAGAAACTCCAGCGAGCTACAGCTAGCTTTCGTGACTAGATGACATGACCCGATAGTGATTGTTGTATTGTTTTTTTTTGTGTTTTATTCTCTTGTAGGACAACTAGCATTTCACGGACTAGCCAAGAATCAAGCTACGCCTTTGGAATGCCCCCCAAAAGCTTGCCTTGCTCAACTGAACAGGCCCCCCATTTCATGGTTAGCTGATGTCGATGTTGGAACGGAAAGCCTTTCGTTTCATAGGGTGTTCAGTTCAAGATGTAAAAACTCTATATACTTGTTTGGAAAATGCCAATGTTTCCGACCTCACCACTCCAATGCCTGGCTTCACAAATTCATTCCCATTCAGTCAAGTAGCGCATCCCCTCTTTGAGCACACACTTTCCTTCCGCCGCTCGGTAGCCAGCCAGACAGAGGCATTTGTAGGACACGCAGCGGGTCAGACCACGCGAGGGGTGGCAGTTGGTCCAGCGACACTGACCTCCGGTGTCCAGGTCGCCCACATCTTTGGGCTGCGCCGTGCATTTGGAGGCTTCCTCAAAGGGGCAACAAAGATTGGAAAACCCGGGTACCCGGATGGTATCCTAAAATAGTTGGCTCTTAATGGATGTTTATTCCCTCAAATATGGCAATAGATTTTGACCCATCCCCATTTGTGACCCCATGGTTCAACTTCACAGGGCTCTTCAGACATACTGCCAGGTACCCAGCATTCCAAAACATTCTATTCTTCAGGGTTGCCAGCTATGATGGCTAATGACCCATGTAAATTCCATTGGTAAAGCCAGCGGCAAAGCCAGCACAGATAACATCATTGGACCAAATCATTTCTACCATTGGAATAGGGGTTCCATGTCGGTGGTTATTATTCGTATTGTTATCGCCATCAGCTTTGTGCCTACTTGCCCATTGTTTTATTGCCCCATTGGATGCAAACTCATGTCATATGCATTTAAAATATGTGAATGAGTTCCAAGTTCCCCATTTCTGGCCCATGCTGCATCAAACTAAAATTGAAAGGACATCTGCCAAATCACCTGATGATAATTGTAATAGGACCCATCATTCAAAAAAAAAAACTTTCCATAATATTCTATATAAAACTATATATATATACATATACATAAATCATTCCAAAACATTCCAAAACTTACTGGATTCAAAATGAATTCTTTTGAATATGTTGCTTTTTTTGTGAACCATGGGGCAACCCTGCAAAAATACCCCAAGAGTATCCCTCCAAAGGTGTGGTCCATCTTGGTGATAAACATCTTGAGTTAGACTCAAAAATAAGTCCTCTTAGATGATGTCGAAAAAACATGCCTCTCGCATCTTTGTTCAAGACCATCCACCCAGCTCATCGATTCTGATAATCCGTGATAGTCCCCCATATTTTGGGTAGTATAACTCCCTTTGTTTTTTATCTACAGGGCTTGAACACAGCCACTGGGAGCGCAGTCCTTGTTGTAGTAGTAGCCCTCCTTACAGATGCATCTCCAATGATGGCAGGTGGTAGGACCCAGTGACACCTCATCGCAGTTGGTCCACATGCAGCTGGAGCCAGTTTCTCGGACACCTGACAGCAACAAACTGCAACGTGGCCTGGACGAGATCATGGGGATATGAACATATTGGAATATGTGTACAGCATATATATATATCATTATATATATATATCATTTATATATATATATATCATTATATATGTATATCATTTATATATATATATATATCATTATATATATATCATTTATATATATATATCATTATATATATATATTTATCATTATATATATATTTATTATTATAT
Organism: Cladocopium goreaui; assembly: GCA_947184155.2. Taxonomy (NCBI): domain Eukaryota; class Dinophyceae; order Suessiales; family Symbiodiniaceae; genus Cladocopium; species Cladocopium goreaui. The sequence continues at coordinate 162,707 of CAMXCT020000029.1, forward strand.
AATTTTACATTATATATAATTATATACATATATACATATATATATATACATATGTGTATGATTATATATACATATGTATGTATATATGTATGATTATATACATATATATAATTATATACATATAATTATACATATAATTATATATATAATTATATATATAATTGTATATACATGTATATATATAATTATACATATATATAATTATATATACATATATATATAATTATATACACACATATATATAATTATATATATATACATATGAATTTAATATATATATAATTATACATACATATGTTTATGAAATAATATATATATTATCATTTATATATATATATATATATTATCATTTATTTATATATATATATATCACATATATAGTTTTATATATTAACATATACACACTGTACTCCAGTGAACTACATGGAAATGCCTGGGTTTCCCTAAGAAAATAATCCAAACATGGTGGATTTTAGATGGCTATGGCAGTGTCAGTTTTGTGGCACTAAGAACTAATAGGTGCGCTGACTTCTGACTTGAGGCTATTTTAAATCCATACCTGAAAATGTGGACAACCCAAAAATAAACCTACCATGTGGGGCCATGTGGGGATGGTCTATACCAGTCATTTATGGTGATTTCGGGGATGGTTTATTGGGTTTACCACATGATCCAGCATTGAAATTGATGCAATGATTTTGCCACACATTTTCCACACAGTGCCAGACTCCATGGGTGAATTCCATTCAAATTCCCCCAGCCTTGCCATGAAGACAGAATGGAGCCGCCCCCGGCAGATCTACCTATCCAGGAAAGGTCAGTCGTTGACACATCCTTTGCAGATGATTCTCAAACTTCGAAACCTCAAACTCAAGCATCATTTTAACTTCAAACACAATGCTTCCCCCGGATCAACAGAAAAACCAAAGAATATCCAGCATCATCCAACCTGCGCATCATGAGCATATTGATGTGAGTTGTAGAATGTAAAATGCTTTTGAAATCCACACATCACCTTCTACCAAAGCACTGGCATCTTGCAGAAGCGAGTGGCTTTGCCTCAGATCCACTGGAACAATGAAGGCCGCACAGTCTGCACTCAACGGAAGTCACTTTGATCCCAAGAACCAGGCAACAACGGCAACAAGCAGTTGCCTAATGGCCAAGCCACTCGGCTGGCACTGGCATCGTCTTTCTTTTGCCCGTCCGTTGCAGAGCATTCCTCAGGGAGGAGGGTAAACCAGCAGTATCCACAACTACACACATAAATGGTCCATGGCCAAGAACAGAAGACCTGATGTTAGGAACCAATCTCTGTGACAACCTGAAGTCTGGACTCATAGCCATATTTGAATTTGTGTCCCATATTTCCCTGTTTGCTGCTTGAATCCCTACAGTAGTTTTACGTGTTGTATGTTGAATGCTTAAATTTACATCATTTTTTGCAGTTTGAATCATTTGAATCTCCATGTTTCATCATTTTTCCCAATGTTCGTCGGTTGAATCCCCCTTTTTGCCCCAAAATTCGGGCGGCAAACTCCATCTGCCAAGGTTCAGAGCACAGGTGTCGGACGCGATGCACTCATCATCGGCCCCTAGTGGCTGCCTAAGAAGTCTTGAGAGCTCCAGAAGAACTGATTTAGTGTTGTTATGTTCGCGATGTTTGGCGGGTTACATTATTTTTGCGTAGTACATGTTCTCGAGATTTTTGCTGGCAAAAGTCATCCATGCTTGGGTCGACAAAACTCGAATTGTCCTGGTAAAAAGTCCCAATTCTCGGCTCGGGTCAAAAATGTCACTTTTTGGTTGTGCAAAATGAATTTTCGTTTTGTTTCAAAATCCTGACGCGTGTCTGCCTATGCTGGTCAGTAGTCAACAGTTGTTGAAATGTTCAGGTTTCGTTGGTTTATTTGACCCTCCGGTAATCAAACGTGGCAATTGAAAATCCACCATTTACAGATGATGTCTGATTAAAACCTCCATTTAGTGCGGGGATTACCTTCTAAATGCCGATCTTTCACTGGTCAATATCCTAATAAATAGAATTCCACCAAGTTGATGATGGTAAAAATGTTACAGCTTGAGTATTGTACAAGAATTCACTGTATAAGAATTTGAGGGGCTCGAATCCAAGGCGGGCTACATATTTTCAGGTATACCAAACACATAGTACTTTAAGAATTTGAGGGACCCTGGAGTAGGATTGCCAAATTCTTAAATTACTGCTTATACGCGAGGTTTGCAATTCTCTTTAGCGGTTCATTTTTTTGGCGTGGCCCCTTATATTGTCTTACGGGATGAAATTGGGCTTTGCAGAAAAACAATTTTTCAGGCTCCGAAAAAAAAAAATTGCGCGCATGTTTGGACTGCTTCCATTCCACCCAAAATCCATATGTGGATAGGCTTGGGGACCTGAAACATTGTTTTCCTCAATAGCTTGAAGAAAACGGAGGCTTTGCAGAAAATCAATTGTTCAAGCTCCGAAAAATTGTTTTTTTCGCGCATGCTTGGACTGCTTTGCAAAAAAAACAACTTTTCAGGCTCTAAAAAATTGTTTTTCTGCACTGCTCTCATGAAACTCAGAGAAGCTCGGCTTTGCAAAAGAACAATTTTTCAGGCTCCAAAAAATTGTTTTTTGCGCACTAACCTTTTGAAACTCATACAAGCATGGCTTTGCAAAAAAACAATTTTTCAGGCTCTAAAAAAAAATTTTTTCCGTACTGCTCTCATAAAACTCAGACAAGCCCGGCTTTGCAAAAATCAAATTTTCAGGCTCTAAAAATTCTGTTTTTCGCATGCCTCTTGTCAAATCTGCCAACTCCACCTTGTTACCTCCTTTAAGCTTGCTCCAACTTGTGCAGGTGCATGCAATACATAACTAAGAATGTCCTAAGAATTTCAGGGACCCTCGGCCTGTTGTGGTGTAAATTTGCCTGCATTGAAAAATAAGAATTTGAGGGACCCTGGACCTCAAGCTTTCGGATTCTTAACCAGCGCTCAGGCTGTATTCCCTTCAAAACAAAATAAAAATGCCTGCATGGACAAGGACAGGTAAGCTGTTCGTTAATTGATGTATGTGTTATATGAAAATTGCCTGAAATTGCCTGAAAATGTATCTTTGCTGGGTAAAGCCCTTCGTGTGGGAAGATCCCCATGTTTGTTTGTTGCTTCAACATCATCCCCGTGGATGGTGTCCCTGTCGGAAAAGTGGGGTGGTTGGCTTGGCACCATGTGCCATCACTGACTTACATAGAATCCGAATGAAAAATTAAAGGACCAGATAACCTCACATTTCAACTTCTTCCAATACTTGCAAACAGAGTTGTGTGTGACAGAGTTGTTTGTGACAGAGTTGTGTGTGTGTGTGCGAGGTTGTGTGTGAAAGAGAGGAGGGGAGGAGGAGAAGTGGACGGGAGTGCACAACAGAAAAGAAAAACTCCACGCAAAGATGTGGGGAACTAAGAAAACAGAAGGACATAAAGCAAAATTGGACATTAAATTATTAGGGATAAAACCATCTCGAACATATAAATAAAAAAAATGTGCCATTTCAGGAATCTGAATATGGCTTTTTATGGTACAGTACCTCCATTTTACGGTCCTGAAATTCCTGCTGAAATAGTGGCAGTGGAATGGAACATCATATTCCATTTAGTTCGTTGATTTTCCCAGCTAAAAACCTCCATTTCTGATGGGGGGTTCCCAGAAATCGCCACCTTCGATGACCCCGGGTAACCATCATCTACAATGGTCTTAATCAAAATGATTGATTCATGATGAGTGATACTAATAATAGTTTTCATAATCCACCAACAATAGTTCGCTGATTTTTCCCAGCTACAAACCTCCATTTGTAGATGATGTTCATGGATTTTTCCCAGAGGGCACCAAAACTGCCAAGGAGCTCCTCACCGATGCCAAGCACCAGCTGTGGCAGAAGTAGTAGCAGTGCCGCTCTCATGGCCTCGCAACAAGCACAAGGCAGTTATCTTTGTTGTTATTGTTTTGTTCTATCATTCGCCTCTTGGTTATATATCTATATAACATTATGTTTTTGTGTTTCTTGGCCATTGTTCATTGTTTACTGTTCACAATTGCCATCTATCAGTCACTGTGTGTTTATCACTACTATGAATCATTATTGTCATTGTACGTGCATGACATGATTATGTATCTGTAGATACATAGGATATCATAGGATTATGTGTGCATGTACTACTCTCAAACAAGAGCATGCCTTTGTCGGAGTATGTGTCCCATTTATAGTGAGAAGCCCTGGCATTGGTTGCCTAAAAAGCGGAGAACCCTCAACTGGGCCAAACAAAAATGGCGGGGACTGGCGATGTGTTTTCTTGGAATTGGGTCGGGTTCAGTCAGCTACCGCATGGTGCATGATATGGTTTGTTCATGGCACTGTAAACTTCTGGTATTTTCAGAGCTCAAAACAAGCCACATGGACGATCACGTCCATCGGATGGCCGAAATCCGCAGAATTGTTGGACGTTTTTCGTGGCTTTCGCAGCTCGGTGTTGGTCCTAGGGGTTACTGGTCAGGATCTTCAAAAAGAATCAGGATCTTGAAAATCTGGATTTTACAGTGGATCCTTCGAAATGAGAGGTGTTCAAGTTCAGGCTTTGAGCAAAGTTAGAGTCTGAGCCAAAAGCAGCAAGAGAAGTAACCATCTGACCACTGAATCTATACGATGACCACAGATCCAATGGGTAGCGACCTTGTTGAGTGCTTCACTTCCAAAATGCGGGTCGGTCCAAAACTCTCAAAACCATGTTGGAATGTAACATGGTTTTGTCCCAAAATTTTCCCCTTACCATGTCTTTTTACAGGGAGGGGCAAAGAAAGGCGGCAAAACCAGCATTTTGGCCCATCCCCAATCAGCTCCAGACTCCTTTGCCAGGCTCAAGGCTGCCACCTGAGCCTGCCCCCAGCCGCCCAAATCGTGGATGGTGATTTAACATGTGTCGATTTTGTGTCCTAGTCGTCATGGGGGGTATCCCCAAAATTTTCAAATCATCCAACTCATCCAGTCGGATGACCATTCGACGACACCGAGAGGTGACCCATGGTGCGCCTCTTGGATCTTACTGGTCTCCAGGGCACCTGAGTTCGCAAGTCATTGGTGGTGAAGTGGGACTTTCGCAGGATGGGGCTTCCACCAACAAAACAGGATTTCAGCCAACAAAAATCAGAAGACTGCGGATTTTGCGGATAAGAATGGAGATTTGTGAACTTTGAAGGGGGGTGTTCAAAGATTGGAGACTCGGAATCCATCAAGAATTCTAAATCTTGGACTGGGAGACCAATAGTTCAGGCATCCCATTCGCGGACGTGACCCTGTTCAAGGACTTTGGCACATTTCTCTACATTTGGTGTTTCTTCTGACCCACTCACAAGAGGTAGACTCGAAGTTCTCCCCGACTCCTGGATGATATCCTCATGTTTTGTTGCCTACACCTGGATGTTCTGTGAAAAATTGTTTTCAGATACCAACATACCGATCATACCCCGGTTTCATATAGTAAATGCATGTAAATGCCACCCAAATTGCAGCTGATGCTTTTTTTGGTCAGCCGCGGTTCCAGCTGTTTCAGCTACTTTTCATAGCTGCTCGACTACCAAGAAACAGCTGCACAGTCTTTGCACTCAGCTGCTTCGAGTTGTTTCTGAAGCCTTGCTGGCAAGAAACGCCCTGGTTCTGAAGTGTTGGAGTACTCCCCCCCTGGAAGAACGACAAAAAAAACATAAAACATAGCAACTGATGTGGAAATATCTGCAACTGCCCCATAGAATATGCTGCCAGTTCCCGTTTCCATATCGTTTCGCAGAAGGCAAGCAGAAAGATGAAGTCCTCGGGCGAAATGCGCACCTTGTGGCTTTTTGCACGTTGCAGATTGCCAAGTTTCCTGGCTATGGTCCCCTATGGTCCCCTGTTCACCTCCAGCTGGAATGCCATGGGATAATCTGGATATGCATCCCCTTCATATGGAAAATTCTGCATTTGGACCCTCGGGTTTGAATTAGGGGTATGGAATGGTATGGACCAACACTTTGCTTCTCGTTTTTTTATATCTAAGGAACCCCTATATGATTTATCAGTGTGCCTATTTTTTCATGGTTCTTTGGCTCATCATTGGCCTCTGGGAATCAAACAGAAAATGTCCCACTTAGTTCACCGGTCCCATCTGTAAAGCTCCAGGGATGTCCAGGGAGTTCCTAGCTAGCCATGTTTCTGTATGATGTGCTCCGATATCATCTTCTATCATATTCTCATTCGATTCTATCCAATTCTTAAAAAATATCATTAAATGAGTTGGTATCCCATGATATCACCAATAAACCACCATTAAATCACCATTAAACCACCATGAAATCACCGATTGATAATCCATGTCTGCAGTGTTTCTTCCCATCTGCATCCCCCCATCCCCATCCCGTGCCATCCTGGTGCTCAAGGCGAAGCCGGCGTCTCGCCCGTACCTGCATCGAGGCCAGATGGGTTGCCAGATGGGTTGCTGGGATTGTTATGTATCATGTACCTACTGGGATTATTATTAATAGGGAATATATAATCCAATATTAATAATGGGATTATTAAACAAATACCAGATAATACCAGATTATTAATAGTGATTATGGATCATTCCCTTCCCTACTAAGCACCAGTAAGTACATGATTGGATTTAAAACAATTTTTTGGGGATCATGACAATGATGGTCTCCATTTTTGGACAAACAGGCGTTTCTTCCAAAACCATGTCCTCCATTGAAATCATCCCAGCCTCTGAAGAAGGGCCAAATCTTTGGAGCAAGTCGCCGGTGAAACAAATAGCGCCAACATGTACGGAACAAGGACCGCATGGGAACCTCGGGCATCGGTGGAGCTGTGTCTGATACCATGGGGTATACCATGGTGCACTCCCATTTCACTAAATTCTGATAGGGAAAATGATGATAAACCACGGGATAGAATGCGATAGACAAGCCATGACAAGCCCATGCAACATCGCAGGACTGAGTTTCCTGCGAACCATCTAGCTCTGCGAAGGAAAATGCCAAACACTGCCTCGGGATCAGAAGTGCTGGCAAATGATGCTTAGACTTAAAGCAACCAGTTGCCAACCAAAAAGATAGTGCGTTGCATGTGGTAGTCTGGTTCATGTGAATTTGGTCGTGTGCCGCTAGGCATGCTTTGCAGAGTCTTTGCAAGGTCTGATGTGCAAAAAGCCGATGAAAACAACATTTGGGCACACAGGTAGTGCGGCACAAGCATGTCACTAGCAGACCTGTAATTTGCAAATTGGTCCTGGCTGAGTATGGGAGACTGCTCGCACAAGGAAGGTTGCGGGTGTACAATGATGGGTGAAAGGTTCTGTGCCAATCCAGAATGGAAAATGCGTTCCACAATTTTTGCTCCCAAACTTATAAAAAACAGTCTATGTGTACGAGCGAATAGTGATCTCTCGTCAAAGTTTCAAAGACCTCCTAATACGGCAACTAGCAAGTTACTAAAATCTTCCGGCCACCAGAAATTTCCACATCTCAGAAAGCATGTGGTCGGCTTCGAGAGATCCAACCCTTTCCGTTGCCGGAAAAACTTGCCGTAAATCTCTGATCATGTGGTTGGGCAACTCATAGCTCCTTGGCTCCCCATTTCTGAAAGAATATAGACTCCATAGCTCCCTCATGCTCCCTCCTAAACACTGGATAGTCTATCTATGGCTCAAAATGATTGTCCCAAACAATTGCACAAATAGATTGTAAACAAGGTTGCTCCCAAGCCCCAGATACAAGGGGCAATGGGTGGATGAAGAAGTAAAATTACAACTGTTTGCCCCAAGACTATCATTTACCTTTAATGATTTGGAGCACGCCGGTACTAATATCATCAAATATCATATTAAGTTGGTAATATATCAGTATGATTTAGTATGATGTATCATGTATGCCATGATATTCCCCATTACATTGCCGTGTTTTCGTGGTTGCTTTTATACCCTAAAGGGGCTTTAGAACCACGCGGCTTTCATGATCCAGTTATGACCAGTCGCAAGTGCCAGCAAGATCTTGATGGCCAGCATGATGCTCCTTGAGTACAGATCGATGGTGAATCTTGATTATATGGTACTGATATGGTTCAATGGTTGCATACTTAACATACCATATATATATATATACATATATATATATAATTATATATATATATACTGTTCAATGTTGGTGGATCTTGATTCAGTCGGGTATATATACATATTTAGTTCACCAATGAATGTAATTCCTATCCGATGTTTCTTGAAATGCATCATAGATGTTGTGGTTCGGTTTTGATCTTGCAATCAGACTGGCGTCACATCATCGCCGGATGTTCATCCCTCCAATGGGGATGTCGCCTCCCCGGCACCCGTGGAGGGCCCTGCCTCACGGTTGCTTTGGCAATTTGGGCTCCGCTGGAATCAATGCAGCATTCCAGCAGGAAGGCCATCGTCCTTGTCGCAAGCAGTCCCACCCGGGTGACAATGGACTGAATACAGAGCTAAAATCAGCAATTACTCCTTCGTGTGGCCATCATTTACCATCATTTACCCACAAAAAATCACAAAAATAGGTTCCAGCAACCCCTGTTCACGCTAGATCTTTGATCTTTTTCTGGTCCCAAACCAAAACAACAATGTTCCTCTTAGCACTTGCCATCCGGGCGAGTTTTTCGCTGAATGCCCAGCGGCGATGCGACAGAGGTCAGCATGAGCAGGAAAAACATCAGAAGCCTCCGGACATCAGCGCTGATCGGGGTTATTGTCTGACCAACAACTGGTAACCAGCTAACTGGAAGAATTTTGCATCGAAAAAACTAGGACTCCTGCTGTTGATAGTTACAGTACATCCCAATTCTTCATGGTTCTACCTTCTACCCAATTCAACCCAAATTATGGCTAGGGTTTGACACTAAATCCTTCCAGTCAGCCCCAGTCCTGAAGATTTGAGGCTCCCAACGCAATGTCCCAACGTCGCCAACATAGGACGTCCCCCCAAAAGCTGAAGATAGGACCTCGAGGTTGTGAACATGGAGTGCGTAGATGCATTTAATAGTCATTTTTCATATCTCTAGACCCTCTGGTAATGTAACCCACAGGACGAAGGGTTTGCGCAAAGGGCGAAATCCGAGTACGGACGCAGAGGAACGCAACATCCCAGTGCCAGGGTTTTTTTCCCATGAAGGGGAAGATTAGGACGTGCGGATTGAGATCTCCCACCCCTGTCAAACAATAACACTCCAAACTCGCCACAAAAGTGAATCACCGGAAAAGGGCGACACGCATGAAGTTCGCAAAGGGTTCACTTTCAGAAAAAACGTCTTGTGACATACAAACACAAAGATGTACCAAGGTGATAAAACACTGTGCCTGCGCAGTGTTTTATGAGCCACCTTAGGACGTTAACCAATCCATTCCGGGAAAACCCTCAATCCTGCCCGTAATTCAACATAGCCATTGAAAATGCCCCATCATAGATTGTTTACCTATTAAACATGGTGATTGTCCATAGCTATGCTAAACTGCCAGAAGGTGCATCATATGTTCATGTATTGTTCATGTATATGTGTATACTATATAGTAGTGTATATATGTGCGCATCTGTGTGAGTGTGCATATATATATATATACATATGTAGATGTGTATAAATGTGTTCGCTGCAACCCTGACGTTTGACCGCGCTGGGGGTGTGGAAGGTTGCGTGTTTCCATATGTCTATGTATCTAGGTAAATTATTATTATTATTACTATTATTATTATTATATATATATATATATATTATGCACATACCATTCAGTATACAGTATTGTTCAAAGGGGGTGGCAGAATTGATCCCTCATGAGGATAAGTGCTGGTCGAACGTCCGGGTACAGTATACATTTGTATATGATTGTATATGTATGTATATTATTTATATAGGCAATGTCCAATTGAAACTATAGACAAACCGCATTGATTACATATGCGTCTGTGTACCTATATGTATGTGTGTGTGCTTCCTTGCAACTGCCAAATGTGTCGCTTTGGTGAGTTTCCCTCGCTACAAATGGCATGTACTTCCGATCACCAAGGCTTAAAAAAAAAACTGGCACCAAGTGGGATGCACAGCCAAGTATTCAAACTGTTCTATTTTATTGGACCATGGTGACCATGGCAAGTCTCGGAAATCTACATGTCCAGTTGTAAGTTATAAGCGGCCTCTTGGCATTGATTCAGCATTTTCCTGGTCCATTGATTCAACCACCTGCATCGAATGTTGGGTGCTCATGGCAACAGTCAACCAAGGAACACAGCAGCGTCTTCAGATCATCAATGACTATGCCTTGGCAGGGAGTGGCGCTGAGGATCCCTCGAAGTGTGGCAGAGCATGGGAACCAGCAATGGATCTAATATACCTCTGCTCAATCCTGGACTTCCATTCAAAAATATTATATAACCGTCTAAAAAGTAAGCCCTAAGTAAGCCCAAGCAGTATCACAACAGCAAAGACGGTAGGAAAGAATGACGGCAGCCACATAACAGTATCAAGTTTCAAGGAGACCCATACCGTAATCCACAACTGGGCCCACAGCGGAACCTCCGGAACGCTCCGGAACCCACACCGGAACCAACACTGGAACCAACACCGGAACCCACACCAAAACCAACACCGGAACCAACACTGGAACCAACTTGAACCAACACCGGAACCCACACCGGAACCCACACCAGAACCAACACGCGAACCAACACACACCGGAACCCACACCAGAACCCACACCGGAACCAACACCGGAACCCACACCGGAACCAACACCGGAACCTTCACCGGAACCTGCATCAGAACCAACACCGGAACCAACACCGGAACCTTCACCGGAACCTGCATCAGAACCCACACACCACTGGAATCTGCATCGAACCTTTATCTGGGCTGAAACCCCTAAGCTAACACTTTGGTGAAAAACCCTTCAGCTATCTTTGCCGATGAGGTACACATGGAGTAGATTTCACCGGCCAATTGGCGTGGAACATACCTGTGCCGCCATTGAACTAGCCCATGGACCAAGAGGGCATGCTTCTCGAAGCATGCGCACCTGGGAAGTCAACCAACTAAACCAGAAATTTAAGCATAAATCATAATCGTGGGGATGCAACCATCTTTATAGGAAGTTCAACCAACAACGAACAGTCAGAACACCATACACATAATATATGTACACCCATAGTTTTTAGAGACCCGGAGCACTTCCGAAAGTGCGCGCGCGCACTTCTGCGGGACCGCGGGAAGCTTTGGTCTCAGTGACACGCGCGACTTTGGAATCCGGTCCTGGCCAAAGTGCACATGGGGTATGGTCATCCATCCCATGCCATGGGAATTCACACCTCATGGGCATATAAATCCCAATGAGGTGGTAGACCCGATAGAGAAGCCTCGGTGATGGCGAGCATAACTACTAGTATTACCGAATTACCGTATCACCAACAAACATTGGGACACGTTCATGCCATCCAATCTCGGGGGTCCGTAGTGCTGAAAACATACCCATTCTACAACCCTTACGGCGCCTTACGGGCATCGAGACTGGTTTCTCATGGATAGATTGATGATGTTCCTTTCTCCTGGCCACGTGTTCACCAACTTTCTCCCAGACCCACTGGTGCTGATCTGTCCTCTGCCAGATTGTCTTTCCCTCAGAATTGACTGCATTTCACAACATCTCTGGCTTCAGCATCCCAAATTCCTCCGAAAAACTCTCTGAGATCGGCACCTCCCGCGGTGGAATGCACCACCTGTCCCAAGTGACATCCTCCCTCGCCGAAAAACTGCCTCCCGCACCACACCTCCGCTGCTTTCGGGCTGTCAGGCAGCAGACTTTCATTGCCGCGGGGCCTGGATCAGTCTGGTGAAGCCCAAGAAAAACCCGTCCCTCAAACTAACGATCAAGATACTGGATATAGTGGTGAAGTGAAAATTTACAAAAATCATTAACGAATTGTCCAAACTCATCCAACTCATCGCTTCGTCTCTTGGATCCCTCAGCATTTGGCTCTCGCGGAGATGCCGATGCGACCTGCGGACCCCGGAAGTCCGTTCGTTCCATCGCAGGATCTGAGATCATATAGCCATCACGACTCATGAATCGGAACTACACACTCCAATGTAAATATGTATACATATGTATACAATTGTATACATGTATATATGATTATATATGTGTTTGTAGGGTTCCGCATGTTTTTTTCCCACGATGTTGTGGATGATATGTGTTTGATATTGTAATTTCCGGGTGTCCAACGTTTCCATCTATACTCGGGTTGCTATATTGTCATACCTGGCAGCGCTCAGTTGCCTGAAACTCTGAATAGATATGGTTCAAAACGATATATCATCGGACCCACGACTATTTTTAGTAGTCAACTATTCTGAGCGATTCTGATTGTGGTTGTCGTCGTCGTCGTCATTATTACTATTACCATTACTGTAGTATTACTACTACATTGCCATAAACTATATGATTGTCCTGATTGTCATCCCAACTAACAGTCCCAATAAGAAAATCCTACTACATTACTATATCATCGTCCCGGCATTATCTATCATCGTCATCCCAACATCCATAGTCTTCATAAGAAAATCTATAATCACATTAATATAGTAATCGTATTCATGTCCTAATATTCATCCACAAAGTCGCAAGACGACCGAGGGAAATACTCCGTTGATCCAACCTTCGCCTGTCTTTGGCTGGCCCGCTCATTGAGCTCATCATATTCGACCTGGCCATGGTTGAAATTGGTATAGCTGGATGGAGATATCATATTCTAATACATATATATATATATACATTACCAGTAATGGTTATGTATATATATATATATGCATACCGTACCTACTTTTATCATATATTATATCTATATACACACCTATTTATGTATGTATTGAACAAATTTGGATAATGGGCTCGGGGGCTACGACTCAGTTTTGACTCATGGCAAGTTTGGGAGCGCATTGGACTAGTCACATCTTATTCTGACATATTGTGTAGATTGGGAAATCCAAGTTGTCCAAGTTCTTCTGGGAGTTCACATGTTTTTCTCTTGAATTCCGATCCGTCTCCGTGTGGAAGTTTCTTAAAGTCGTTTTCCCATTGAATATGACCAATGTTCCATGATTTTGGGGTCCCCTTTTAAAAACCGCCCAATATCTCCCACCATTGCAGAAGAAGCGCCACCACATAGGGGTCGTCCACAAACTTGACGGTTGCCCGCGTTCGCTCATCAACAAGCACCTCGAAGCTGATGGATGGTACCAGTCATGGGGGTACCCTAAATCCCTACTAATGGATGGTTTATAAAGGAAAATCCCATTAAAATGGATGAGAACTGAAAGGAACCCCCATGACTTGGGACACCTCTAATTATAGTGGACCTCCCCTTTTTTCAGGGCAACCTGAGAGGACCGATCTGATATAATTCGACATGTCATCATTTTTGGATATGTTTGGGATCCTGAGCAAAATTGATCAAAACACCTTTAGGAATTGACCAAGTGGGGACGCTCAATCTCAAGCTTCGGAGTTCATGAGCATCACGCAGTTCTTACTTTCAGGTTCCACAAATTGAGATGACCAGGGGCCCAACCCGCTCTACTTAGCGTAGGTCTTGCTGAAAAATGATTTTTGGCCGAAACAGCGAAACAGCATGAAACAGCCAGGTTGCCAGATCTCCACATTGTAACTGCGTGCTCGGAAATCCTTCTCGCAGCAGCATTTTGGCATCGATTTCCTGAGGGCGAAAAATCTTCGGCTACCAACTAGCAACAAAACCTGGGATTCTGGCAGACTCCGGAGCTTGCCATGGCATCTCCTCAGTTCCAGATTTGAAAAAAACTGGGAATCATGGATGGGAATAAAATATCAAAGGAATACTGGGATATAATGTATATGTATATATAATCTGATTGAATCTGATTGAATTGTAAGAATTCAACTTCCACAAGTTCAAGTTCAACCTCAGCGCCAAGCAAAGCGGATCCAGCGCGCGGCTTTCAAGCCTGTCCTGCGCCGAGACGTTGCTATGGCCCGCCTAAAATCGGGTACCACTGAATCAGATCTGGCTGGCAATTTTCAACAATGAACGATCCGGTTATTGTCCATGATTTTGAGCCGTGGTCACCACTATTAAGATCTGAGGGATCTACAGTGTACAGTAATTCTATCCTATTGGGCTAGTTTCAGACTCCAAACCGTTGATTGATATCCTGAAGATTCTGCAACTCACCTTGAACTCCTGTTTACCACCATCGGTTTGCCATATGTTTTAAAGATGCTATTCTTCGGTTGATTATGTTGATTCATGGCCACCATCGGCGACTTGCCCTCTCTGCAGCCTGCCCTCTCCAGCCCGGCCGGCGCCTGAGTTCCGAAATGGTGAGCAGCGGCTTGCCGTCACGGAAGGATCGGGCGGCAAAGGAGCGCAGCTCATTTTCGTCTGTCACCGATCCCTGCCATGGCATGGCCATGATGCTGACAGGAAAGACAAGAAAAACGTGAAAAAAAATAGCTCCTATACTCCTATAGTTAAAAATAAGTGTAGTTCAATAATGTCAAGATAGTTCAAGACATTTGCAAGTCCTTACAAGTCTACCTTGGCATTCACTTTCTAGCGCCTTCAGGTCAACTAGGACCCTGGTGATGAACGTCATCACATGTTCCTGAGGACTGCAGCCAGAGAATCATGGCTTTAACCCTTGAGTCAAGCTGCCATTTGGATCCCACTTGGCGGATCATCCCATTTAGTGAGTGCTTAGTAAATGGGGTTATAAGCCGCTTATAAAAGGGATAACCCACTGAATCGGGACTTATGCTCAGTGCTCGTGCAGCTTGGACTCTGTATCACGCCATGCAGCTGCTCGAGCGAAGCCTAGCACGCCATGTTCTCTCTTCCCAACCATCTTCCCTTCATGCTGTTTGGCTGATAGGGGGCTGTAATGGGTCAGAATAATTCACAATGAAGATCAGTATAACCAGCACAAAGTCACTGCTTAGGTGCTAAAATTCGACCATCTTTCCTTTTCAAGGCCCAAGCCCCACACCTTCTTGTGTCAAGGGTGCATTTGAGCCGCCCTGAAGCATGACAGCTCGGAGCGCAGAAATCGACCTGGTGATTCCGGTCATCCGGAGGGCAGGAGAAGCAGGGCTTTAAAAAATCAGTGTCTCAAGTGGTGTGTCTGAAAATGGGGCATACCCCAATTTATTTCTGGCCATTCTAATAGGGAAATTGATGAGCAACCATTGGATTTTATGGGTACCCCATTTTCGGACAACTGCAGCTGGCGTCATTTTTTTGTTTCATTCTAGGGAGCCCACAGAATCAAGTGAACAAACGCCAGGGTTCCAGGAAGCACCGCCGTCCAAAGCCATAGATTGCGTGGGTAGGGGAAGAGCGCACTGTATCCCAAAGGGCACAGCAACGAGGCCAACAGAAACGAAGACCTCAGATTCCCCCACAGGTGAGGGATAGAGAGGTGTATATATATATATATATATGTGTTAAGCAAAAAATCTACCAGGAAAATTCAGGAACTAGAGGTTGTTGTTTTTTTTTGAAGTACCGAAGCGTTATATTTCGCAGGTCGAGTTCAATGATGCTGAGCATATCTTTCTCCAGGCCCTGCAACTACCCATTTTTGTTCGGTCCAGGCACAGCAGGATCGAGCGCCACTGGAGGATGTAGTTCACAAAGTTCCGGGTGGAGCAAAACGCCTCCTGAAAGGCTGAAAGGCGGCAGAAAAAACAGTTCCTTTTGATGCCTCCATTTCCATGGAAATATCTAGTTAATATATGGTTAACGTATGGCTTAATCTGTCTTATGATCTGGTTGTTGTTCATGAAACCTTTTACATCAAAGAATTCGGATAGGTTAAACCAACAAGAATGAGGACAAGAGCGACAGCCAGTACATAACATATATATATACATACATACGTATATTCATATATACATCATAATAGATATATATATATATATATCATAATTATTATATATATATCATAATTATAATATATATATATATATATGCATATCATAATTATGATATGTATATATATATATATGTATTATTATTATATTATGATATATTATGATATATATTATATGTTTTATTTATTTTCCCCGGTATATAAACCTCTCAACATTTGGGGGGCATGGGCACACACTTGTCCTCCAGGAGTTTGTGCTTCACATCGATCACCTCGTCCCAGAGCTGTTGCAGCTGTAAGTCTTCGTCCGCCTGGGATGGTAGGGATCAACCAACATCAACCCACCGTTTTTTGGAGATGTCGACGATGTCGCACCAAAAATGCTATGTTTCAAGGAACGGTCGCATGCTAATGTTGCTTCTAAACGGTCCTGCAAGGTCTGCGTGCCATGGTCTCGAGAGGTCGGTGGGTTCAGAGCCCGCGCAAAGAAGCTGTCCTCAGTAGCCGCGTCTGAGGCTGTTTTATAGCATCAATTTAAAAAAATACCCAAAAAATGTTGTGAGTGTCATCAAGTGTAATCAATCCCTATTCAACTATGGCTTCCCTAGCAATATCGTGACAAACCACCTGTCTCTATCATGTGTTTCATCAGCGTGGACCTTGGTGTACTCAGCAAAGGATCTTTGGCTCGATCCAAATAGGAAAAGCGAAGGCGCAGCAGTATCCTTGGGTTTCAACATCAAATCATCAGAGATCCTGAAACACCCAGCAGCAGCACGTAAAAACACCACGAAACGCCATGAAACGCCATGGAAGTCCACGACAGGCCATGAGGAGCCACTACCCTGACCGCATCACCAGTACTCCGTGCTGCCAAAGGTCTCTCCAGCATTGTCTCGAATCGCAGGTCTCAGTGCCTGCAACATTTCAGGCAATCCCCAAAACCATGGAAGTTGCTAAAATATGACGAAATCCTTTATTAAAATGGTGATAGATTTAACCAAAACAAAACGGTTCCCATCTTGTGGGATGGCTTTTCCCAAAAGGGGTTCAATTGTTGCTTTTGGCGACATTCGTAGGTCCATTTTGGTTGATCCAATCCCACGTTTCCATCTTCAAAACCTAACCTTTTAACCCAACCATGGACCTGGGACACATTGAGCCCCAACTCGGTTGAACGATCTGCGAAGTATGTCACGCAGCTGCTGAGGAAAGTCCTTCGGCATGCGCACAACTTGGGAAAGCAGAGATTTCTCTGCGAGTTGACGCTACTTATGTCATACACGTACCGTCACCGTATACACAAAAATATCCAAAAATTGTATATTTCATTGTAAGTGGCCATTTTTAGTTCGGACTGAGATGGTTGATGTCACGTTGGAAGCTGCTGCCCAATGGCAGAACAAACTCAACGGCTTCGCGGCGTCTCCTTTGCGTTCCAGAATTGATGGTTTCCGTCCCATCCTCAGCTCAATGAGGGAAGTGTGCTTGGACAACCCTGCCGCTTTGCAAATGAATACCTTGACGTTCATCCACACGTTGGTAGGCAGTAGAAACCTTTCCGAAACAGGTACTCTCTGGATCCACATGCTTGTCATTTTACTCTTTAACCATTGCAATTTCGTGCACAATGACTTGACAACAGCCTTGCAGCTGCGTCTCTCCTTCTAGCATCTGCTGGTCTTGGCCCTTGACGCTTCGAAGCTTTTGAGCCCTTTGCTTGCGAAGCCTCCAGTGACTGCAATGCGAAGCAAGAACTGGGGGCATCCAGTGTTCTACTGGCACGGCAGTGCAAATATTTGCTACTTCCCTCAAACATCATCACATATACCACATACTGACCCACATCAAGAACTTGTGTCATCTGCAAACAAAGATGGCATGCTGGAAACTTGCCCAATTGTGGGGATTTAAGCATGAAGAACAGAAATTCAACACCACCAAATTAAAATTCAAAAATGAAACCATCAAAAACTGGGAATTAACGATCATGTTTTTTTGCTGTTCAGCATCAAGAATCCCGATTTCACCATCAAAATGTTGGATTTCACCATCAGACATTTGGCATTTCAGCACCAGGAGGATATCATGGATATCATTCTTTTTATTCCTGGAAACCAAAGCGTTGTGCCTGACGTTTGGCATTTCATCGTCCCGTTTCTGGCAGTGCTTCTGATAGCGGTCCCAGCTGCTTCGCTGCAAAGACTCCTGATCGAACCAAAGCTGGTGGTGACGAAACTGGTCTGTGACTTGTTGCTGGTGGTTGTTTGGTAGCCCGGCAAGCATCTCGAAGTCAAAATATCATATGTCATTCTGCACCCTATTGGTTCACAAAGGAAAGTGACACTTGAGTCTTGCACAAAATGGACATGACAAGCTCCGAAAGAGATGCATGGGATGGGAGGGATCCAGTGGGGCCGAACATAGGGATGAGACAATACCTATCATGCATGTCAATAGGGGGACAAACATGATTTAACAGCTATTTTAGTCTTCAACAGGGTAACAGGTTTTTGACCCATAGCCTAATATTCACACAGCAAGGGTCGCCTAGATTATAAGCTGGTTTCAAAACCCAACCATGGATATATCCACCATTAAATCTACTGATTACAAGCGTTTAAACCGACTTACCTATCTAGGGGCTAGCTTCTCTGGGACAAAATTGGGTACAATCAACTAGTTGGGTGGTGAATACTAAGAATGGACTCACCTGCGCTTCCCTTGTGAAATTTCGACCTGTACAGTACCGGCAACAACTCTCCTCCAAATCTTTTGAACAACGAATTCACCATTATTCCAGCACCAAGCAGGACATGTTGAAACTGCAGAAAGTGATGGAGAGAACGAAAAGCTGTGATGGGTGACTATGTAAGGGTGACCAGCCAAATATGTATATATATATATATTGTTTTGACTAAATCCACACAAGTTCTCCTGGTGGCGCAACTCAAACCATCCTTCAATGTCTTTGTTGAGAGGCAAATCGCCAATGCAGATTTCGACAAATCCGATGTTTCCTCAGCTGATGAGAACAGTTTTTTCAAAAGAAACATGGCAACGTGGACCAGATCAGCAACAAAGGCTCTGGGCCAAATTTATGGACCTCAATGACCACTTATCTGTGCTAAGAACCTACTGCAATGACAACTTGAGGGCTGGACCCTCTGAATTAGTGCTAAGTATCCGCAACAGTGAATAAGAACCCAGCAGACCCTGAACAAATATTGCATGAGCTCTTATCTAGAGTTTTATAAATGCCAAAAAACAAAAGAAGATAATACAAAATATGAACAAAAAGACTGACAACAATCATAATATATAGTAATGTTCATAATAAAATTTGACAAAATAAGTGCAATTCCTGGGAAACCTAAACCTGCACGGTGACCCTATTCACAATACAGCACCCCGACCGGTTTTGGGGGGCATTGTTTTAGATACTGTTTTTGTGTTTTGTTGATATCTTAGTCACTTACTTGTATTGAAAAGTTTTCTTCGGCTAAACCCTCCCCAAATTCTTCATCTTAATCTCAAAATCCCGATCTGAATGCATCGATTTCTGTATTAATCCCTTATCTAAAAGATGCAAAACAGCGCAAAGGGCGCTAGCCTTAAACCACCTCGGAAGCAGAATAAAGAACCCTGTTTTACTCCCTAATAATGTCACCGATCTTTTTCTGTGGGAATTCGGGGTGAATATACTCAGCTTTCAAAGTCAACTTTAAAGTAAATTACACTTTGCTATCTCAACCCTATTCATAAAGTTTTCCATGAAGCTTATGTATTCGTTTTCAATTTGCCGATTTGTTTAGCAGTTTAGCAATACTAAAAGGGGCCCAATATGACAATTGTCTGTTGGTGTTCAATTAGGCAACTTGTTCGGCAATACATAGATGCCAAAAATTGTCCAGCATCCCCAGAACTTTGTTTAGCGTCAACTTTATTTGGATTACAAGGGGGCTATTAACAATATTAACAATAGCCCCGTCAATTCATAACCGTTCAGGTAATTTAAACTAAATGATATAATCGAATTATCAAAACCCCAATAGATTAAGAATAAACCATAAATAAACCAACAAATTTCCCTTGGACATTAGTTGCAATCCACTTTGTTACAAGACCGTGAGCCCAGACTCGAGTCACTGCGTTGGACTTGCCTTGATCCACCACTTGGACTCGCAGCATTGAGAACGGACAGGTGACTCCCACAGCTCTCGGAAATTGCCTCAGGTGCCGTGCGCAACGGGAACTTCCACAAGTTGGGAAACGTCATCAGAGACGATCGAAAACAGCTGATTCCACAGATGGGGCAAAATTGCGTACCTCAATAATTGGATCGTTTATAATTGGATAGAAATAGAAAACAGGTGATTCCACGTATCAAGCGGGATGATCAAAGACGACAAAATCCACGAACCCGAAGGTATTTATTTCAGGGCCCATCCATTAGTAGGAGACTGAGCCCTCAACAAATCAAAATCCACACTTCACACTCCACAATCTGCACTACACACTCCACCCCCCCCCACACTCTACACTCCAATCTGCACACCAGACTTTATGCTTCTACAACCCACAGTGTACACTGTATACTTTACACTCCATATATACTCCACACTCTATACCTCATACTCTACACTCCACACTTCACGACCCACACTCTGCACTACACACTCCGCACTCCAGAGTCTATACTGCACACTTTACACTCCAAACTTCAGGTTCTACACATCCAGCTCTACACTTCACACTCTCTCCACAGCGCACTCCACACTTAACACTCTACACACTCCACCCTTTCCGCTCTAGAATCCATTCTCCACACTCTACACTGTACGCTCAACACTTTACAGCACGCTCTACTCTGCACACTCGACATGCTACACTACGTACATTTGATACAGTACTCCATACTCTATATGACACATTATACTCCACACTCTGTACCCCACAAACTCGACGCTTTACACTCCACTCTCTCCACACTCCACGCTCCACACTTAACCCTCCACACCCTCCACTCTACAGTCCACACTCGTTTTGCAGCGTTCGCTGCAGGCACGGCGAGACGCGAGTTAGAGCCTGATTCTCGCCAAATACCACACAAGGTGACATTGCACACCTCCAACCCGACACGCTTTGCAGCATACGCTATAGTCACAGCGGTACAGTGAGGGGTCGAATTAGAGAGTCACGACAACTTCACGCCTTATTCTCACCAGTGCCACGCCACCGAAAATGACATGTCACACCTCCAACTGTGTTGCCTTGTTTTGCAGCATTCTCTATAGGCACAGCGAGGGGTGGAATTAGAGCTCAAATCTTCACAGACCAGTCACCATTCTGGCTCCACGGTTTGCTGCTGGCACTTGCTTTGACAAACCAGGTTGTCATCGAGGTATACCTCAGGTCTACACCAGGTACCACAAAACACTCGTTGAACAACAAGGAAATGCTATCTATCTATCATCTATGATATCGATGTGTATACATACAACTATTTATAACTATATAATATCCCTAATCATATACAATCATGTGTATATATATATATATATAATTTTATATAAGTTTATAATCATATATCATATAATTGTCTAACAGTCGCTCCTGATTTAATCTCTGGATTCGAACAACTCCATCAGCGGGTATTAGTCAGACTTGACCCAAAAATTAAGCGTAAAAGGTACCAAAAGTCTCATGATTCATTTGTTTCCCTGGAAGTTTAACCTTTTGTCTCATACCATGCCATAAAATTCGAAGATTGAAGCGGGACATGTTCCCCAAAAATCACGTTTTTTCCCCAATCCACCGGTTGGTGATCATTTTCCCCATGAAAATGGCTATAACTTGGGGTATCCTATTTTCAGACAAGTCCAAGTTGCCGAAAAATTCCAATTGATGATTCTCAGTATATCCCATAAAATGATATAAAATCGCCATTTGATATCCGATATCCCATTTACTATTCTCATGATCCCATTTCAAATGGCCATTTGAAGAGTATATCACAGTATATCCCATTTTCAGACCACCCCACAAATTTTGAAGATTGAAGTTGCCTTGCATGCAGGATTGCAGGTAGGTTGGAGCATCTTGGAGAGCTCGTGCGAATGCAGGTCTCTGGCTTTCACAATCACCAGCTGAAGTTCTGCCACGGGCCCTAGAGTCTCCACCTAACTTTGGCCAAGATGGCTGAAGACACCAAGAAAATAATGACATATAATGACTATAGTTACTATAGTTAACTGCCTTTAATAATGCTTAATGTCTATAACTGGGTGCCAACTACTTGGTAAGCGGCTGACAGAACGCCGCCTGTTTTTCCAACAGTTGCAAGTTCACTTTGCCTGTGTTTTCTCAGGGATTTCTGCGTTTGTCCATTTTTTTGGAGCCTCTCAAATCCTGCGACAAACTATTTTGTTTTTTCAATGTTGTACCTGTAAGTGTGTATCTCTTTCGCTTCACAAGCGTTGCAGGAAGTGAGCCATTTTTTTATAGACTTCGTAATATCAAGAGCGTGTTAGAAGTTACTTGAAGAAGTACAGAGCGTAACATCAAGAACGTGATAGAGGTGACTTGAAGAAGCGCAGAGCGTAAACATCAAGAGCGTGTTAGAAGTTACTTGGACGCAGTGCACATGACATTCTTACCCCACCCCACCCGCCAGCCAAGTACTTGGAAGATCATCCAACCAGGGGTGAGTTTAAACGCGAGGTCAGTTTAGCCACTTATAAATGGAGACCTAGTAACCAAGGGTTATTAACCACCTACGATCCAGGGGATGATCCTCCAACTGGGCTGTGAATATTGGTAAAAGTGCCATTCCAGTAGCAGACTGTCACTATTTGGAGGTCACCACCCTAATTCATCAACCGGGCAGCTTTTTACTAATCTAGGGGCGGCATGACTTTATTAAAATGAGGGAACCAAGAAGAAACAACAAAAACATATCTACTTAAAGCTGGGCAGCTGGTCCATTAGAGGGAAACTCTGGGGACAACCAACGGTGGCCTCCTAAAACCAGGCGCCAAGCAACAGCCCTCTCCGGTTGAAAGATGCATCGCCATCGATATCTGTGAAAGTCATCTTTCACCACCTCGTTGGATGGCACCTGAGACAAAACCCGGGCCAAACGTTCAAACTGGACCCAACCCCCGAAAGTGGAATGATATAATAATAATAATAACAATAATAATAATAACAATATATATATATAAACAATATATATATACTATGGTATACATTGATATACTGAAACAACTACCGTCCGAATCTTCATGTGCCAGATTTCATTTCGCGTCGAAACATGCCCAAACTAAACTGACACATCCCCTGCAGCATGACCTTCCGAGAACAAACAAGCTCCAGCCATGGAAAGATCCGCCATGCTATTAATAGGTAAACCATCTATTTCTATGGGCCATGGCTTCCATGTCTATGTTAAACAACCAGAGGGTATATCATATATCATATATCATATATCATATATCATATATATATATCATATATCATATATATCATATATATATATATCACATATCTATCCATTTAATATGCGCTAACTATTTTTTACGCGGGGTTTTGTGTTGTGAGTTTCGCCATCACCTGGACCAGGCACTTGCCGAAGCAGCGCTTGCTGTTCGCTGGCTCCAAGTTCTTCATCCCAGCCCGGAGGCCCGGCCACCTCGGGGTGATATCGACCCCCTAAGGGGGGTCAGAATGTTTATTATATATTTATAAACTATAAACTGTTTATGCATGTTTACATAAATATGTTTACATAAATATGTTTATACATAAATATGTTTAAATGCTCATGTCATGGGATTTTGCTCATTGTTCCACTTTTGACTCATCTGGTCCCTTTGCCACCAAACTTTCAGGAGACACTCCCGGCCTGGGGTCTGTGGATTGGTAGATCTTTGGCCGGGTCAAAAACCATCGCCAGACCCTTTTCCTCCTGCCATTGTTGCCGCCTCGGACGTTACAAGTATCGATAAGTATCGTTGGCCAACAGACATGGTTCCGACGTGGTTCCCACACGGTTCCCACATGGTCCACATGGTTCCCACATCCCACGTTGGGCAAGTAGCAGTTCCTTACAGTGGGTGGAAACTCTTGACAGTGACACTTCCTCGTGTAGCTGGATGGGACTACTGTAGATTTAGGGAAAATAAAAATTAAACCGTTGGGAGTTGCCAGGCTAGAAAAAGTTCAGCAGCCTGTGGGGAATCCGTAAACATCATCCCTGCTTTCCCTGCTTTCCAAGCTTCTCTTGCTGCACAACTCGTGGATTTGTTGCAAAAATATGGTCTGCTGCTGCCGCGAATTGGATGTGCGACCCTTGGTGTATCCCGCTCGGAACCTTGGAAGGTCAGGTTTGGCACACACCGAATGAACAACACCACTGCGCAAACAACTACAAATAGAACCATCGAATGACTTCAGACAAACTGCGATTCTTTCTGTAGTCATGCGGCCAAATGCGATGGCAGTGTTTGGTGATTTTTTCTGCTAGGAATCTGATCCTTCTAGCTTGAACAGCTTGAGTGTCGATGAAGAGTCTAAGAGGCACAAGAAGTAAAAAAGGGCCAACCCAATTCTTGGTTCTAAGATGTTCTAAAGCACAGTTTTGGAGCGCTGGAATGATTAAAAAAAATGAATGCACTGCAACCCGCTCTAGCCTGAAGTCTAGTCCGTTCTCGAACATGTTGCTTGAGCCAAAAAAGGCAGTCTGAATGTCTCACAGCAGTCGTGCACAATCCTGAAAACAAGGACTAGCAGCACTGTGCTGAGGAACGTTTCCCATGTTTCCCCAGGTGTTGTTAGAAACATTAACAAGAGCCATGGCTTGCTTGAAAAATTACCAAACCAAATATGGCAATATGTGCCACAAAATGCATCCAAGTGATGCACTCTCTTTGCCAAGAAGAAGCTCCAGCAAGACCTGGTGAGGCGCCGCCGGTGCGGTCGAACAGCTTGAATCAGGGAAGAAAACTCTGTGGCCTGAAGGGAAAGAACCCGGTCTTTGGAGGTCGGAGACAAGGCAAATGCTTGCTTCGCATGAGCCTCGGTGAGGTGCTGAAAAATTGATACCGTCCCCTTTTTTCAACCTGAATTTTTGCAGGATGGTAGAAAGATGACGTTCACCTCATAATTCCCAGAAAAAATGGTAAGAGGGGGATTCTGGGGCATGTAGGTTTGGATGGGGTTTGTGGGACATTGGGACAGCCCCTAACTGTTACTGTTGTTGTTTGGTTTGAATGAGGGGGAACATTGTTGAGGTTGATAGGATTTTCAGGGATGTTTGTTTTAGAAAAGATACTTCATAAATCATGTTAAGATACTATGGATTTATCATAAGGCTCAGTCTCTCCGCTGTTCATCACTTTCGCCTATTCCATCCCAATGTTCAGAAACAATCACTTTGATTGATGTGGTAGAATACTACAAAAATTGTGTCTCTATCAAGACCCCGTTGCTCAATCATAAAACTTGACACTGTCAACAGTGTATAATAGTTTTGTTGTGATGCGGGCTTTCCTCCTCTGCCGTGTATCCTTTCACCGTGTCTCCCTATTACTGTAGATCTTGATCGGAGATGTGTTCATAAAGTGGTTTATGTCTCCATACTCTGCGTATTGCTCTAAAGATTGATGTCGCTTAAGGGTTAGGTCATTAGATCCAAAGTTATAGTCGAGATAAGGGTGTTCTTTTATGAAGTTCACTAGATTATCTCTCTCTCTCTCTTTGTCATTCTTCCTTGCTTGCTCTAATCATAGGCATTTTTCTTTTCCTCTATATGTTTTTTCTGTAAGCAAGTATTTATCAGTTTTTGTAGGTGCTCTGTTATTTATCTGTATGTATGTATGTATGTATCTGTTATGAGTATTTGAGTTTGATTACAATAGTTCTCGTAACCTTTTATATATAAGTTGTTCAGTGTATTCGAGCAAGATGATGTCCAAAACCTGTTTTATATTGAATTCCCTGTTTCTAAACATGTAAGTTCGTTCAAGATTAGGAAACCACCAACACCCGTGTTGCTTACAGCAATTGACATAGTCAAGGTCGTAAAGGTTCTCTAAAATATTATAGGTAAATGTCCAATTGTTCTTAACATAAGACTTGATTCTGTTTTGTCTTTTGATTGTTTTTGCTTGAGTTCATGTAAAGGTGTCAATCAAGACATCTATTTCTCTTCTCATTACTCTAACATTTGTACGTGTCGGACAAATCAAAAGTGAAAGTTAAGGAAAAAAGAAAAACACATCGATGATAAGAACAGACATTGACCAACAACAAAAAAACATAAGAACCAGCATACAAACGTACATGCCCAAGAATCCCCCTTTTACATGTTTCCCGGGATTCCAACTGCTCTATCTATCATATCTATCAGATAGATAGGTTTGCTATCAGCGTTTCGTGCTCAAAGTCTGGTCACAGTTGAGCATTGCACCATCCCTTCCACACCGGAAACATGGCATAAAGCCAAGGCCCGCAGCAACCTCAAAGCAAGGAGAAGATTGCGCGTATTTTCGCCGCCACTGTTCTCGAATGTTGACTTCTATCCCTCAAAAAATGATAGCATGGGAATGAGCCGAAATTGGTGAATAAATATGTGGATGGCAAAAGGAGCGACCCAAATTTGGACAAGTAGTCTCTTCTATGGCCATCAAATGCAACAGAGCGGGTATTGTCCAGCGGTGCTCAGCTATGGTTTGAGAATCCACCAAAACGGAGATGGTTCACATGGAATACCCTCCATGTAATCAAATATGGCTAGCTGGAAAATCCCACATTTTTAGATGATGTTCCCATTAAAATCCCCATAAATTGGGCGTTTGATTACCAGAGGGTATGCATGTATCATCCGTCCATCCGTCCATCCATGCATCCATGCATTCATGCATCCATGCATCCATCGACTGTCGTGCTGACCGACCCAGCCTACACTTTGCAGCAGGCGCAGCATTGGGGCCTCCAAATTCACTCTGGTACCCTTCGTTTCCGTGCCCAACTTGCTGCTTCCCATCAACTTTCATGACTCATGGGTAGGTCTCAAAATTGCATACAGTATCCCATGGTTTATCATGATCGTCCCTCTCAATATTTACACATTATACACATATACATATTATATATATAATATATAATATATAATATATAATATATAATATGTAATATATAATATATAATATATAATATATAATATATAATATATATATATATAATATATATAATATATATAATAGATATATAATATATAATATATAATATATAATATATATATATATAATATAATATATATATACAAGTATGGATAATATAAACAAACAAGTACTACACTGGTTATCTGTAACGTGGTTTGCTTTCCCCAAAATATGAGACGTCTCTGGTCCACCTCATCCCCTGCCCCCATCCCCACCTGCTGCAATCGCCAAGTTCAGAAGCTCAATGGCCTCACTCAGGTTGCCAGCCGCGCGGTGCGCATTGGCCTGGTGGGCCGTTGTGGCCACAACCCACTTGGAACCAGCTGGTAATGAGAAGATTTTAAAAGATTTTAAAAGTTGATATCGTCACCTGATAAAATCGGTTCTGTTTGATGTACCCCCGGATGATATGTTTTGAGTATCCGAAACGAGTTCTTTGGAGGCTTCAAATCACCACTACGCGACCCTGGCACGACTCTGCGACCTGTTCGAAGCAAACACGCAGGAAGTTGTCTAACCTGAGTTCTCAGCACGCTGCAGGATTGCAGGAATCTGGAGGGTATGCATCAAAACTCACGACTCAAAAAATAGATGCTATTTCTCTTTGTTCCACGGGAGAAAAAACCATCCTCAGGCATTCCAATCTCAATTGTTCTGAGCCCCAGGCATCCCATCCCAGTCCTGGTAGCTGCAGATGATATCGCGAGCCTGAGAAAGCTGAGAAAAGGCCTCAATGTAGCTGACCTGCCGAAAGTGAGCTTCCCCAGCCCATAGCAAAGCTTGAGCCGCCACTTGCGCCAGCTTCACCGAGGGTTGGCTCCTCCATGCCTTTGCAGCTTCAGCAAAGCAGGGCAGCGCCAAGGGCGAGGAGGCATCGGCTCGCATCCAAGCTTGGCCCGAGAAGGCCCAGTGGGCAGACAGCAACAGCGCATCGCTGGGAGGAATGCAGCCCCTAAAGCTGGCAGAAAAGATGTTGCATGCCAGGTTCCTACACTTGGCATCCTGCAGTGGATCATAGGGCGGCCCCTGTCCCACAGCTGCCCAGATGCGGTGCGCCAAACTGCAAAGTTCACTCTTGGCAGAGTCTGCGAGCTTTGCTTGGCAAAGTTCCCTCAGATTAGTCTTGGAAAATGCCACATCCAGAGCAGTTGCTTCATCGCTGCTCAGTGGACGCGACTCCAACTGCGCCGTCTCAATCTTCTTCACCAGCGAACTGAGCTCACTGAGCTCATGTGACGTTTCGCCCAGTTCTGGTGGCATTGAGACCATGGTGCACAGGCGTCAGGTGAGGATCGGAAAACAAAGTGAGGCACAAGAGAAACACGGCTGGTGGATGTGGCATGAGAAACTGGCCGTGATCCTGTACACGAGATACGCAGCATTCTATGCATGTCAAATGAGATCAAATGTAACTATCATTCGGCCAGACTTCAAACCCTTCTGAGCTTGCTGTGCCTTGCATCGATCCTGCTTGGGTGCAGAAACAGCCAAGATCGGTCAGTCTTCAGTCCCTATTCCCCAAATGTCTTGATACTGCAATCCCCTGATACTGAAATCCCCTCAACTCCTACATCTGAAACCCAAAAAAATCGCTCTGGGGCCTATTTTCCTGGCTTTGGAGCTGCTCAGGCGCCTGGTGCAACTGGTGCTTGGCAACTGAAGCTGGCAGACAAAGGACCACCAACGTCCAACGTGAACACCCCACGGCCCATCGCCGAAGGGGTCAAGATGGGTCAAGACAGCTCCCCAACTCTCAGATGCCCGGTTTTTGGATACAAAAATGGTAAAGCAACCAGAAAGAAAATGAAATCAGTTTTTTCTGAAGACACCAATGGCATTTAAAAAAAAAGAACAACAGAATCAACAGAGGTTTTCATCCCGGCGGAGACGCGGGGTAATCTGCGAAAGACAGATTAAATACTTTTCATTCAAGCACCCTACCACTAGCTCAGCAGCTCATTGGCATAACGGCAATAACGACATAACCTCAGAGTCACATCCAATGGGGGTTTCCATAGTCATGGGGATCCCCAATAGCTGGATGGTTCATGTCATGGAAATCCACAAAAAAATGGATGGTTTGGAGGTATCCCATGACTTAGGAAATGGCTCCCAGCCATCGACTGATCCAGCCCCTCGACTGGGCTTGGGGCGGCTCTAAGCGAGCACATGTTGAAAATCTGCGTCCTGCGCACAGATCCTTGAAATGCCATCCACATGTTTAAAAATAAATGGTGGTCCAGTATCAACACACCTAACAACAAATGGCATGACCAACGATTCGTTTTTGAGATTTCGTGAACATGAATAGGGGGTGTGCTTGGCGGTTTCAAACTTACTTCACCGCCATTTCAAAAGGGCCATTCAGCTATTCTTGGTGGTTCCTTCCAAGAAACTCCCCGATTTCTTTGGCCTCAAGCGCCTTGGGTTCTCCAAACGCAGGGCAATTCCTGAGTTGCAACTTTTACCGCCAGCCTATCCCCTAATGGCAATGACCCAGACCGGTAAGCCCCTCATCTGTGACACCAAATCCCCCTCATCTGTGACACCAAAACCCCCCTGATTTTCCCTCATCTGCGACACCATTTTCCCCTCATCTGCGACACCATCTGGTTTTAGGGTGGGTGGGGTGGGGTGGTGGGGTGGGAGGTGGGGTGGGGTGGGATGATAACGTCCATGTTCCTGTGCGCACACAGGCACGGCAACCTCATCACACGACAGCTGGCGGTGGGTCTCTGTCCCTTTCTGTCCCTGGTGGTCCGTTTTGGCCGCTCAGCAGCCCAAATCCTCCAAAACGGACCTCGCCAGCTTGGTCAGCTTGGCTGTGCTCCTTGCCCTTTCTCTGGTGGTCCGTTTTGGCCGCTCAGCAGCCCGAATCCTTCAAAACGGACCTCCCCAGCTCTTCCACTGGGTGGGGGTGGGGTTGGTGGGGGGTGGAATGGGGTGGACTGGGTGGGGTGGGGTGGGAAAGGATAACGTCCATGTTCCTGTGCGCACACAGGCCACGGCAAACCCTCACCAACGAGAATAGCTGGCGGTGGGGGTCTCTGTCCTTGCTCTCCCTCATGGTGTTCCGTTTTGGCCGCTCAGCAGGACCTCGCCAGCTTGGTCAGCTTGGCTGTGCTCCTTGTTCTCCCTCTGGTGGTCCGTTTTGGCCGCTCAGCAGCCCAAATCCTCCAAAACCCCAGCTCTTCCACTGGTGTGGGGGTGGGTGGGTTTGGGGGGGTGGGTGGGGTGGGGTGGGGGGTGGGGTGGGGTGGGATGATAACGTTCATGTTCCTGTGCGCACACAGGCACGGCAACCTCATCAAACGAGAGCTGGCGGTGGTCTCTGTCCCTTTCTCTCCCTGGTGGTCCGTTTTGGCCGCTCAGCAGCCCAAATCCTCCAAAACGGACCTCGCCAGCTTGGTCAGCTTGGCTCTGCTCCTTGCTCTCCCTCTGGTGGTCCGTTTTGGCCGCTCAGCAGCCCAAATCCTCCAAAACGGACCTCGCCAGCTTGGTCAGCTTGGCTGTGCTCCTTGCTCTCCCTCTGGTGGTCCGTTTTGGCCGCTCAGCAGCCCAAATCCTTCAAAACGGACCTCGCCAGCTTGGTCTGCTTGGCTGTGCTCCTTGCTCTCCCTCTAGTGTTCCGTTTTGGCCGCTCAGCAGTCCAAATCCTCCAAAACGGACCTCGCCAGCTTGGTCTGCTTGGCTGTGCTCCTTGCTCCCTCTGGTGGTCCGTTTTGGCCGCTCAGCAGCCCAAATCCTCCAAAACGGGCCTCGCCAGCTTGGTCTGCTGGGCTGTGCTCCTTGCTCTCCCTCTGGTGGTCCGTTTTGGCCGCTCAGCAGCCCAAATCCTCCAAAACGGACCTCCCCAACTCTTCCACTGACTGCGGGTGCAAGGCGGGGTCGAACCCTCAATCTCAGGTTAAGGGCCTTGCCCTCTGCCGACTGAGCTAGATATCCCTGGCATACAGGAAATGATCTGCAAATTTTTGGCAGAAAACCGGTATATCCAGACAGGATGTCACAGAAAGCAACCACCACAAGCAGACAGCCAGGAAAAGAGAAAGCAGACACAGGTACCACCTCTGTGTCCAGTGGAGCCGGTGAAAAAGTCGAAGGTCTCTGTCCCTGTCTCTCCCTGGTGCTCCGTTTTGTTGATCGTCGCCAGCTTGGTCTGCTTGGCTGTGCTCCGTGCTCTCCCTCTGGTGGTCCGTTTTGGCCGCTCAGCAGCCCAAATCCTCCAAAACGGACCTCGCCATGTTGGTCTGCTTGGCTGAGCTCCTTGCTCTCCCTCTGGTGGTCCGTTTTGGCCGCTCAGCAGCCCACATCCTCCAAAACGGGCCTCGCCAGCTTGGTCTGCTGGGCTGTGCTCCTTGCTCTCCCTCTGGTGGTCCGTTTTGGCCGCTCAGCAGCCCAAATCCGTGAACACGGACCTCCCCTGCTCTTCCAACCTCATCGGTCTCAGTCTCTCCCTCATGCTCCATTTTGTCCACTTAGCGGCCCAAATCCTCCAAAACGGACCTCGCCAGCTTGGTCTGCTTGGGTGTGCTCCTTGCTCTCTCCCTGGTGGTCCGTTTTGGCCGCTCAGCAGCCCAAATCCTCCAAAACGGACCTCGCCAGCTTGGTCAGCTTGGCTAGGCTCCTTGCTCTCCCTCTGATGGTCCATTTTGGCCGCTCAGCAGCCCAAATACTTCAAAACGGACCTCGCCAGCTTGGTCTGCTTGGCTGTGCTCCCTGCTCTCCCTCTGGTGGTCCGTTTTGGCCGCTCAGCAGCCCAAATCCTCCAAAACGGACCTCGCCAGCAAGGTCTGCTTGGCTGGCTCCCTGGTGGTCCGTTTTGGCCGCTCAGCAGCCCAAATCCTCCAAAACGGACCTTGCCAGCTTGGTCTGCTTGGCTGTGCTCCGTGCTCTCCCTTGGTGGTCCGTTTTGCCCAAATCCCCCAAAACGGACCTCGCCATGTTGGTCTGCTTGGCTGAGCTCCTTGCTCTCCTCTGGTGGTCCGTTTTGGCCGCTCAGCAGCCCAAATCCTCCAAAACGGGCCTCGCTAGCTTGGTCTGCTGGGCTGTGCTCCTTGCTCTTCGTCTGGTGGTCCGTTTTGGCCGCTCAGCAGCCCAAATCCGTCAACACGGACCTCCCCTGACCTCATCGGTCTCTGTCCCTTTCTCTCGCCGTTTTGTCCACTTAGCGGCCCAAATCCTCCAAAACGGACCTCGCCAGCTTGGTCTGCTTGGGTGTGCTCCTTCCTCTCTCCCTGGTGGTCCGTTTTGGCAAATCCTCCAAAACGGACCTCGCCAGCTTGGTCTGCTTGGCTGTGCTCCCTGCTCTCCCTCTGGTGGTCCGTTTTGGCCGCTCAGCAGCCCAAATCCTCCAAAACGGACCTCGCCATGTTGGTCTGCTTGGCTGTGCTCCTTGCTCTCCCTCGGACCCCAACTCTTCCACTGACTGCGGGTGCAGGGCGGTCCGGAACCCTCAATCTTCAGATTAAGGGCCTTTCCCTCTACCGACTGAGCTAGACATCCCTGGCATACAGAAAATGAAAGATAGATAGATAGATAGATAGATAGATAGATAGTTAGATAGATAGATAGTTAGATAGATAGATAGGTAGGAAGATAAGATAAGATAAGATAAGACAAGATAAGATAAGATAGATAAGATAAGATAGATAAGATAAGATAAGATAAGATAAGATGAGATGAGATGAGATGAGATGAGATGATATTAGATAGATAGATAGATAGATAGATAGATAGATAGATAGATAGATAGATAAGTGGATGGATGGATGGATGGATGGATGGATGGATGGATGGATGGATGGATGGATAGGGAGAGAAAAGAAACACAAAAACAAAGAGCCCGTTTTCAATGATGTAGTCCGCTCAGACAACAGCAGAAGAGCTGGGGAGGCCCGTTTTGATGGGTTTGGGCCGCTGAGCGGCCAAAACGGACCGCCAGAAAGAGCAAGGAGCACAGCTAAGCATATCAAGCGCAGATGAGGTAGGGAAGTCCGCTCTGATGGATTCGGGCTGCTAACGGTCAAAACGGAACACCAGCGGGAGAGCAAACACAGGAAAGCAGATCAAGAGCAGAGAGGAGGTCCATTTTGGAGGATTTGGGCTGCTGAGCGGCCAAAACGGACCACCAGCGGGAGAGCAAGGAGCACAGCCAAGCTGACCAACATGGCGAGGTCCGTTTTGGAGGATTTGGGCTGCTGAGCGGCCAAAACGGACCACCAGAGGGAGAGCAAGGAGCACAACCAAGCAGACCCAGCTGGCGAGGTCCGTTTTGGAGGATTTGGGCCGCTCAGCGGAAAAAACGGAGCACCAGGGAGAGAAAGGGACAGAGACCGATGAGGTTTGAAGAGCAGGGGAGGTCCGTTTTGACGCAGCCAAGCAGACCAAGCTGGCGAGGTCCGTTTTGGAGGATTTGGGCCGCTCAGCGGACAAAACGGAGCACCACAAAGAGACAGGGACAGAGACCTTCGACTTTTTCACCGGCTTCACTGGACACAGAGGTTGTACCTGTGTCTGCTCTCTCTTTTCCTGGCTGTCTGCTTGTGGCGGTTGCTTTCTGTAAGATCCTGTGTCTGGATACACCGGTTTTCTGCCAAAATTTTCAGATCATTTCCTGTATGCCAGGGATGTCTAGCTCAGTCGGCAGAAGGCAAGGCCCTTAACCTGAAGATCGAGGGTTTGACCCTGCCCTGCACCCACAGCTCGTGGAAGAGTTGGGGAGGTCCGTTTTGAAGGATTTGGGCTGCTGAGCGGCCAAAACGGACCACCAGAGGGAGAGCAAGGAAGCTGGCGAGGTCCGTTTTGGAGGATTTGGGCTGCTGAGCGGCCAAAACGGACCACAGCCAAGCAGACCGAGCTGGAGAGGTCCGTTTTGGAGGATTTGGGCCGCTCAGCGGACAAAACGGAGTACGAGGAAGAGAAAGGGAGAGAGATCGATGAGGTTGGAAGAGCAGGGGAGGTCCGTTTTGGAAGATTTGGGCTGCTGAGCGGCCAAAACGGACCACCAGAGGGAGAGCAAGGAGCACAGCCCAGCAGACCAAGCTGGCGAGGCCCGTTTTGGAGGATCTAGCGGACAAAACGGAGCACCAAGAAGAGACAGCGACAGAGACCTTCGACTTTTTCACCGGCCTCACTGGACACAGAGGTTGTACCTGTGTTTGCTCTCTCTTTTCCTGGCTGTCTGCTTGCGGCGGTTGCTTTCTGTGAGATCCTGTCTGGATATACCGGTAATTTTCAGATCATTTCCCGCCAGGGATGTGTAGCTGAGTCGGCAGAGGGCAAAGCCCTTAACCTGAAGATTGAAGGTTCGACCCTGCCCTGCACCCACAGCTAGTGGAAGAGTTGGGCAGGTCCGTTTTGAAGGATTTGGGCTGCTGAGCGGCTCAAACGGACCACCAGAGGGAGAGCAAGGTCCGTTTTGAAAGATTTGGGCTGCTGAGAGGCCAAAACGGCCCACCAGAGGGAGAGCAAGGAGCACAGCCAAGCAGACCAAGCTGGCGAGGTCCGTTTTGGAGGATTTGGGCTGCTGAGCGGCCAACACGGACCACCAGAGGGAGCAAGGAGCACAGCCAAACAGACCGAGCTGGCGAGGTCCGTTTTGGAGGATTTGGGCTGCTGAGCGGCCAAAACGAGCCACCGCAGGGAGCGCAAGGAGCACAGCCAAGCAAACCAAGATGGCGAGGTCCGCTTTGGAGCATTTGATCCGCTCAGTGGACAAAATGGAGCACCAGGGAGAGAAAGGAAAAGAGACCCACCGCCAGCTCTCGTGTGATGAGGTTGCCGTGCCTGTGTGTGTACAGGAACATGGACGTTATAATCCGTGGAAGAGCAGGGGAGGTCCGTTTTGAAGGATTTGGGCGGCTAAGAGGCCAAAACGGACCACCCGACAGAGCAAGGAGCGCAGGCGAGCAGACCAAGAGTGGAAGCTGGGGCGGTCCGTTTTGGAGGATTTGGGTCAGCGGACAAAACGGAGTACCAGAGAGAGAAAGGAGCACAGAAGCACAGCCACAGGAGAAAGGAGGACACAAAACAAAAGAACAGCTGGGCAAGCCCGCTTTGAAGAATTTCGGCGGCTCTCTTACCAAGGCGGGCCACCAGAAACAGCAAGGAGCACCACCAAGCAAACCAGGACTGGGAGAGCTGGGAGGTCCGTTTTGAAGGATTTGGGCCGCTGAGCGGCCAAAACGGACAGCCAGAAAGAGCAAGGAGCACAGCTAAGCAAATGAAGAGCAGACGAGCTAGGAAGGTCCGTTTTGATGGACTTGGGCAGCTGAGCGGGCAAAACGGAGCACCAGACGGAGAAAGGAGCACAGAAGCAGAGCCACGGGAAAAAGGAGCAGAACAGCTGGGCAAGCCCGCTTTGGGAAAACCACAGAAACGCAAAGTCGATGTCACCAGGCCCAACACGCGCCACACAAGGAGACCATCGATGGCACAAAGTGCCACGCCTGCCACGCAAAACCCCACCTCGCGTCACAACCGAGGGACCGCGTCACAGTTGAGGAAACGCGTCCGCGTCACAGATGAGGAAGATTTCCGCGTCACAGACGAGGGGCTTTCCCTTGCAAGTTGGTTCATCTAACTAGAGTTTTAGTTGCCGTAAAGCTAGTAAAATCTGAATCATGTTACACCAACTTAGCTATCATTGGGGTCCCACCATGTACTTAAATCCCGAGTTATGGTTAAATACCTATTGCTTCCCACGTGTTATCCCGTATTGTTGGTTCTCTCGGTTATCTCTAAATATTCCTATAAATATTGATAACTTATTCCTATCACGGTTAATTCTAGCACTAATACCCTATAGATATTGATGGTTACCCTCTGGTAATCCAACGTAGCTACAGAAAACCACCATTATGAAGATCATCATACATCATCATAATTCATGGAACTAAAATGTGCCATGGCTTCCATAGCTACTGATGGAATAAATTCTGCACCAGTGGGTAACTATTGTGGTTCCTATTTAATGTAAATAATGGGATTGTAACGGGCATCCATAGCTATGTGAAATGACCAGAGGGTAATCATTCATCTTAGGGGCTTACTAATATACCCATCAATCAGTAATCATTATCATTAATCATCATTGATCACAGATAGCCGTTGGCTATGCTTTAAAAACAAATACATTCCCAGTATCTTAGCTGCCTTAGCTATCCCCATCTAAAATGTTGATTATGATATGGTCATCAACCATTGGTAAATATCCCCCTTAAATATTTAACCAATGGTTGATCACCATCATCAATAACCAGAGGGTATAGGAATCATCCCCATAATCGCCAGCATTTTTATCAGAGGGGACACCCTCCGGTAAAGGATGGAGGGTCATCTGCGCACACAAATCAGGGTCATCTGTACACACAGACCCGGTTCATCTGTACACACATTTCGGGTTCATCTGTACACACATATCGGGTTCATCTGTACACGCAGAGCTGTCTGGGGGGATGGGGTGGGGTGGGGTGGGGTGGGCTAATAATGTTCATGTTCCTGTGCACACACAGACACAGCAAACCTTAGCATCTTTCTTCTCTCCAGCAGACACAGGCACCTTTCTGGGGATGGGGTGGGGTGGGGTGATAACGTTCATGTTCCTGTGCACACACACAGGCACAGCAACCTTATCATCTTTCTTGCTGTCCTGCAGGCACAGGCACTACTCTTGGCTGATCAGTTACCGGTGGGGTGGGGTAATAACGTTCATGTTCGTGTTCACACACAGGCACACCCAACCTGTTCATCTTTCTTGCTCTCCAGCAGACACAGGCACTACTCTTTCATGATCAGTTACTGGTGGGGTGGGGTGGGGTGGGGTGGGGTGGTGAGATGTTAGTATGCCCTGTTCAAGGCCCACAACCGTTTCCTATAGGCACTTGTCCTTTGAACATTTGCAACCCTATAGGTTTTTATCTTGGAACCTTACGCCCCCCGACTTCTTGGTTTGCTGCTTGTAAATGATGGATGATGCCGGTAATATCCTGCAGGTTGTGAATAATTTAAATATATTTAAATAACATGGCTGTTGCCAATACATGTGGATGATGCTGTTGATGTGGAAAATAAAAAGAAGAAGGTGATGTTGTAGAGGATAGACATGGAGAAAATAAAAGGTGATGTTGTAGAACATTATGAACTTATATAGATGAATTGGATGAAGAGGATCCTTTTCGCGTGTACAGACGAACCCGTTTTCGCGTGTACAGACGACCCCTCAACCCTTCGGTAAACTAACAGTTTGCTATGGAAAATGGACAATTTATAGTTGATTTAGCTGCTAGCTATTAAAGACGGTATTTTCCCTAGCAAACTGTTAGATTACCAGAGGGTATTACCCTCTGGTTATTCAACATAGCCATGGAAAATCACCATGCTATCACTAGGTAAACCATCTACAGTATAGATGGACCATGGCTTCCATGGCAAACCGTTAGTCATAACCAGAGGGTAGATATTTTCCCTAGAATTACCCTCTGGTAAACTAACATAACTATGGAAAATCACCATTTTTAATGGGTAAATCCACTATTTCTATGGCCATTTTCAATAGCTTTTTGTATGTTTACCAGAGGGTATCCACAGGGAAACCGATCTCCGCAACCATTCATCCACCGGATTCCGTGAGTCCAAGATGCCGTTGCCGCCATCCGGGGCGGCTGCACTACGGCACTCAGCTGGTCTCCATGGTGAAGACCCGCCGCGGAAAGAGAGTCGCTGGGATCCAAGGAAGATCCTGGGGAGATCCGTGGGAACACCATGGTGCTGGTTCTGATGCTTCCTATATTAATCTTTTTATGTTCACATAGTAATGTGTAGTGTTAAGTGTTTTTTGGTACTAATTCTGATGATGATGATGATGATGATGGTGATGATAAATATATTACTATTGAAAGATCAACCCAATCAAAATATATACTGGAGAATAATTGCAATCATGTTTGGTAACATACCCATTACAGTTGTTATGGCATATAGTTAATATTGTGGAATATGGTTATGAGATTGAGAAATGATGACTATGACTGTGATTGTAATTCTGGTCATCTATGATTATTACCTACTGTGACTTCGTTATGTGGTATGATTATGATTGTGACTAACCGAAAGGGCATGTAACACGGACAAAGCTTTAACCCAAAATATGGAATATCATTCAATGCATACACCAAAGCAGCTCTGGGAATAAAAGCAAA
The DNA here is from genome assembly GCA_947184155.2 of Cladocopium goreaui. NCBI lineage: Eukaryota > Dinophyceae > Suessiales > Symbiodiniaceae > Cladocopium > Cladocopium goreaui. The sequence continues at coordinate 201,139 of CAMXCT020000029.1, forward strand.
ATCGTGATGATGATTGCGGTTACCCTCTGGTAAACTAACATAGCTATTGAAAATTGCCATAGAAATAGTGGATTGTCCCATTAAAAATTGTGATTTTCCATAGCTATGTTAAATTACCGGAGGATATGATCTGTGATGGAAAACTATGGGAAACTTCACCCAGCAAGAACAGCACAGCCCCGCTGGAGCGACCAGCAAATAGAAACTGAGACGATCAGTGAGCCATTGATCTGGGCAAATCACTGGCCATTACCCGAAACAAACAGTAATGGCAAGTGATTGCCAAGTGAACATTGAATAGTTAGCAAGTGAACATTTTCTGGTGGTTCTTATTGCCAATCATTGAATGTTGTTCACTTCACAGTGAAGAAGTGGAAAGTTCCCAAGGTAAAACGTTAGGTTCCAAACCAGGCCGTGACCGGATATCATCCAAAGGATGGGAAAAAGATCCTGAGGTAATAGGGATTGTAATGGGCTAATAGGGATTGTAATGGCCAGCAAATTGGATATGATATATCCATGACTGGGCACCTCACAAACAGAAACGGGGGACGAAGTGGACACATCAACAAAGATGGGACATGAATGGGAACGGAATATCATGTGTATAAAATATTCAAGTATTTACATATCAAACCGCAACTAAGTTTTTTTCTGCGCAAAGCAAATGCAGAAAACTGATGAAAACTACAAACACCTACATAGCTTTTGTGAGTGATTCTTTCATTCTATCTTGTGTTTCAAAAAATCAGACAGTCCCACTGCATTGCAAAACCTGCGACGAACACAGACGAACTCCCTCAATAAAAAGGCATGACTCTGTTGGATTCGGGCTCTAGGGCAGTTGAAAGAAAATGCACTGAGGACCGATAAAGCATCACAACACAAATGTCCAAACCCATGACCGCCATCAACCCCAAGTTCTCTCCGTTCTGGGTATCTCCTGTTTGACCAATTGACACCCGTGAAAAATCCATTTCGGGGACATAGATCTCATAGATCTCACAGGGATCCAAGGTTCCATCTGCCTTCGAAAGTGTTAAGAACTTCCGTCCCAGTGCCACCTGTGCCGCCACTTTCAGCTCCTGCACGGTGCCTTCACCTGGCAGCTGCAGCTTCACAGACTGCCCACTGGGCAGGGACACCTCCAACGTCATCGCCATGGCGAAATGCCGAATGCTGTGGCAAAGGTCTAGGGTGAAAGAATCTTGTTAGTGGTTTCACCCTGCAAATTCATCAACATACTAGTTATATATATATATATTTATCTATCTATCTATCTATCTATCTATCCATCTATCTATCCATCTATCTATCCATCTATCTATCTATCTATCCATCTATCCATCTATCTATCTATCCATCTATCCATCTATCGATCTATCCATCTATCGATCTATCCATCTATCGATCTATCCATCTATCGATCTATTCATCTATCTATCTATTCATCTATCTATCTATCTATCTATCTATCTATCTATCTATCTATCCATCTATCCATCTATCCATCTATCCATCTATCCATCTATCCATCTATCCATCTATCCATCTATCCATCTATCCATCTAGCCATCTATCCATCTATCCATCTATCCATCTATCCATCTATCCATCTATCCATCTATCCATCTATCCATCTATCCATCTATCCATCTATCCATCTATCCATCTATCGATCTATCGATCGATCGATCGATCGATCGATCGATCGATGGATCTATCGATCTATCTATCTATCTATCTATCTATCTATCTATCTATCTATCTATCTATCTATCTATCTATCTATCTATCTATCTATCTATCTATCTATTATATTCTATCATCAAAATTCATCAAAAAGTCATTACGGGGATCATCGTCCCAAATTTGTGGGAAAAACATCTGAAACCACCAAACTGCTGCTAAAACACAAGAAGTTTCCAGCGCTTCTTAATTTACCATCCCTCATCACGAAATGTGAAACCGAGGTCTCTAAAAACCAGCCAGAGCAAGAAGTTGCGGGTCATTATTTGAGCCAACTTTGGGTTTACCAGGTCTTGAAGTTTACCAGAAAGGATCAGAAAGATCTTTGGGGGACGAAAGTTCGTCCAGTTCGTCCCTTTCGAACGATTCTACATCGCTCTGGGCCGATCTGCGGTGGCAAAAGGGACCCTTTTTGCTGTCCAACCAAAGCGTGAATCTTTACAATATTGAGTAATATTGAGTATGTCTGCCATTGGGGGTTGGGTTCCTTATGGCAAATCGAGTATGAATGGCATGGATGTGGATCCCTGAGAGCCAAATCGCACCATTGGATCGTCTACCATATACCATATAAAACCACAATGCCAGGCAGGGGAAGCGTCTTTGCTTGTGGTTTGATGGCAAGGCTACATCATTCTAGATCATCCTCACTTGTGTTGCTTACATGCCATTGTTGCCGTCGCATGTTTGTAAGATTCCGGGTAAGTTTTAGTATGTCACTAGCCTGAGAAGTCAGGCCAACAAATTGCATAACCCCAACCTAATTCCTATAATAGGACCCAACTCTGTCGCATCAAGAAGATTTCTAAAGCTGCCGAAACTCAAGGCAACTTGTGCCGCGCTTTTGCCATACTTCTGGCCTATCTCCTGCCAGCGTTTTGACAAATGTTGACCACCGGAAGCGGGCTTGACCAAGGTCCCACTAGTTAATGTTGAATGAAGTTAAGATGGTTGAAGTTGATTTTCATGGGATTTAAGTAGTGAAAAATGAGCAAAGTTCGGAGCAGATTTGAGCTAGCTGTACCTGATCCACGTGACAAAGTCATAGCTTGTCATGCCATGTTAATGGTGAGCCTGCAACCCAGCTACAAGTACACGCTGTGATGCCAATGTCGGAGAAGAAACACCAGAGAAAAGAGCCATATATCATATCCGCCCATGATCAAATCATCATCGCAACTCTTAACACGTAAACAAAATAGTGGAGTGTAAACAAATAAAAGTGTGGATGCCCTTCAGGAATTACAGCTGCTTGGGAGTAGCTAATTGAAGCCATGGCCCATGGCTAGTTCGATGATAAAAACCCGTTGGCGGTGACATGTTCCCAGAGGCCACCCGCAAATCCACTTGTGAATCATCATCGTCCATTTTCCCTGATGGTGAAGAGCATTTTTACATCACTCTCATGTCTTCATATGTCTTCATGGGATCTCAAAAAAAAATAATAATGTCCACATTTCTTGGGGTTCTCTTCACGGATAAGTGATATGAATGGCTCCAAAAAAACTCCTGGATGCCCATGAATTGCTCCTCGCAGGCGGATGAGGCGCTAATGCCCAAGGATCCACTGCCCAGTGGTCCCCAGGCCTGAACCAGGATCCCGCCTCAGCCGTGAATTTCGAAGGTTTTTCTTGCTGGAGAAAAGGGAGTTCAGCAAGAAAAATGATGATTTACAGCCAGAAAAGAGCTGATTTCGGCTGGCGAAGCTGGTTGAGAACAGTTGATAACAGTTGATAACTATATAGTACAACTATAGGGTTTATGGCAAGTACAACATATATTATATGTATAGTTTTCATGGAGTTAATGGGGCCAGTAATATAACAGGAAGGTTTCAAACTTCAATAAACGGGAGAGTACTTGGTGGTCCCCCGGAATCGTGTTTGTGGGTTAGTTCACCCCAGTGAATTCAGTACAGTATAGGGTAAGAATTGGGTAAGCAGGATTAAACGCGATTGGGGTGAACCGCCAAGTACATAGTTCAATGAGAAAAAATGATTCTCAATTTTTGAGGCTTGTCTAAACAAGGTCACGCGCTGGTATTTAACCTGGTATCGTTTGTGTCTTCGACACCATTTCATACTGTATTTTACATGATTCTGTGCCAACCTGGTGCAATCAACCCTCGCGGCGCGTTTCCCTTCACTTCAATTTGCCACCCCACCCCACCCCAGACGTAGCATGAAGTATGTATGTTGATTGCAATAGTGCAATAGAACATGACGTTAGCCCCACCCCACCCCAAACGTAGCATGACGTATGTAGAAAAGCGGCAAAACTACCAGGTGGTTTATTAGCACGCCTCGAAAAAAAATGAATCAATAGATTCGAGATGATTCGATTTGTTTTTAAAGAGGAAACCAGTTAATTAAACCAATGCCTTTACAATCAGGGTTCTGGTGAATGTTCATGAATTTTTCGGAGTCACAGAAATTCTGGGACCTGGGACAACCATGTCATGGATTTCTGGTGGCTTTCCCTGGTAAGCGGGATTCTTCCGTATCAAATCTTTGAATGGCTGTGCATTACTATAGCTGAATATTCATGGTTCAGGCCCTGAAACATGGGTCATTAAATGTCCCCATTGAACATCACCCAACCATTAGGTATATGGTCTATAATGGCTACTTTTTCAGGTGATTGTCCAATATTCCCAAAATGGGACAGTTACCAACCCCTGTGAAAAACTACATATTTTGACCATATTCAATCCTGTACCAACCGTCAGATTTCTCGGTTTTGTCCAACTGAATGACCATGATCCTTCAAGGCGGGTTGCAGTGCGTTTGACAAGACACGTTTACCATTCTCCTCCACCGCCTTTGCGTCATAGTTCCTCGGTAAAGCCATGGGCTTAATATGGCTTAATTACTTATTCCTCAATCACTAGGGGCGACATCCGAAACTTAGGCATGGTCTCAGCATCTGCATCGTAAACCTACAGGTTTGATCAGCGATATTGCCAGTTTGCAGCCATATTCATGGTTCATGAAAACTGCTGACACCTTTTTGGTGCTTGGGCACGGTCCAATTTTGAGTTGGAGCCCTTTTTGGCCATGACTCTCCCACTCCTCTTCTCACCACTGCCAAGCTTCTTTGGAGAATATGGCAGCTGATTCAAGACAGGCTTCGTGGCATCCTTGGCTCCCCACTCCAACTGCTCAATACAGAAGCCAGCATTATGAAAATCACAGCTGCTCTGCCCAGCTGCATTTTTTTTGATGAGAGATGAGCCAGATGAGCAAAGAATCTTCAAGTCCTGTTGGGGTGGACCCATTGCTCATCCTTTTCACCGAGGCGCCGGGTCTGCAAGAATGCAATCCAATTGCTCGGGAGAAAAGTTGCTGACAGCCAAACTCTTGGTTTGTTTGGCAGCCTTCATTTCCTGACGCGGACGGCGGAGAGCACAAGCTGTTAGCCACGAGGGAACGGGCTTGGTCATCAGTTTTGCCTCCTCAGAAGGGCCAGCATGCCCCAAGAGTGGAAGGCCAACAATGCCCAAAACCCATGAATAATCACACATAGCTGGTCATCCAGCCACTTTTTGGGGGCTTGAGCTTAGAGAATTCACCACAACCATTAGTGGCCTCAAAGGCTTTCCACTGGCCACGGATGGTTTCGCAATCCTTCGCTGGGTAGTCCAGCCTCAGCTCCATTTGGCTGGAAAATCCATGTGTCCATCACTGGAAAATCAGGATATGCATCCACCAAACTAAGAAAGTACCCGAAAGATCAGCCTTTTTCTCATGGTTTCCAGTTTCCAGTTTCCAGTGCCACTCGAAGACTCGCACCGTGAGATTGCCCCGCTTGCCACCAAGCGACAGGATCATGTCCAGCTTGGTGATGCCTCCTTCCGCCAGGACTTCCAGGTTCTTGTCACAGCCCTCTTTGGTGGTGCTATACCTGGGCGATAAGCGAAGGAAATTGATAGGTCTGATAGGTTATAATTTAAATGTGCCCATGGTCAACAAAACTAGGATTCAAATCTTAAGTTTGTCTTGGATGTTTAAAAAAAAATCCTGAACAGTCCAGATTTTGGCAAACATGAATCCAGAATAAGACACGAATCTGGGCCAAATGACAAGATATGACAAGTCTTCACCAGTCTGAAATTGTATGCACTGGGCAAAATAAATAAGCCATGTTTGGAATGACACCCCCAATCCGAACCATCATTTACAGTGACGTTGGCCAGTGAAGTGACTAGAATTTAGCCAGAGCGATGGACAAAATTACATGTGTCTACATTCCTGAAGCTTGGAGGATGCTTCCAGCAGATGGGCGTGCTAAAGGTTCAAAATATAAATCGAAGAAAATGACTATTGACATCGATTGATACAAAGATATTTCCCTGGCCGCATGTTCAAAAACCAGTGACTTGGTTTGAGGTAAATTTTACACACGAAACCATGGTTCTGACCTTCAAATACAGGTGTTTCCTATTAGATTTTCCCTTCAACTAATTCCGGGAACCATCCGACCCTCCGGCATCACTACAAGGTGGGCCCCCCAGTTATAAGTTGCTTTATAACCCCCATTAACTCTATAATTATCATATGTTTACCATAAACCGTAGTTAACCTAGTTATAGATATATATAAACCAATTTAGCTAAGTATGGTTGATGGTTAAATTACGTTGAGTTCCCATATTACTGGTTTATGGCAATCACTCAATGACAACTATCTATAGTATTCTATAGTTACAGTTGGGTTTATAAACCAACAAAACTGAGCAGCCCCACCTTGCATCACTATGAATTCAACCAAGCTGCGCATCGTCAAAGTCCTGAGCCAAGTTGCTCACAACGGAGCCGCAAATGAAAAACCTCCGCAACGCCAACTGCGGACAGGTCTGACAGGCCGGTAGGGGCCCTAGGGGGTTGGAAGGTCATTCGAAGCTGGGGAGCCAATTTCTATGTCCGGAAGAGTTTGTGGGGGTTGAACGGAGATATTATGGGGAAATAATATGAAATAATCCCAAACAGGGGATTTACGGAGATATGGACAGGATATGGTTGGGTGTGTTGCTTGGATCTATAGTGGCACCAATAGCAATTCTGGGGGGCCCCCCTTGCCATCCAAGCTATTGATCATTTTCCTTGTCGGGAAACCGATGGCCAGCTGGGGCACCCTGATTTTGAAAAAGTCTGCCGCAAGTTGAGTGAGTTTGCCCATGGCCATCAGCAGCATTCTCTAAATATGTGGCTTGGTGCCTCTGTAATTACACAGACAGATTGAATAGTGAGACTACCAACCAGCTGCTTCACGCAACCACAAAGAAAAGCGCGATTCTTCTTCAGACAATGGGTTGCCTCCGATCTTTAGCTTCTGAGAGGTAGCGTATATTCATGTATATTCATTTGAAATGGATGGAAGTGAACACTCCAAATTCACCTTGAAGTGCCATCCAAGGAGCTCTTCTCGTGGCACGCCAGACTTCTGCACTGCTCGTGCAAATCCTTTCTGGTTGCCAGCCAACACCTAAGCCAACTCTCCAGTCTTCGAGATTGCGTGGAATGTTGCTGCAAACATGCGCCAAAATACATCTTCCCTCCAGGTACAATTCCCGCCGGTCAATTGACATATAGAATAACATAGATATGGAATGGTTGGTTTTTCATGCCTATTATGTTAATTTATTGGCAGAGGGTAGCCACAGTGAAGTGGGTTTGATTTTTCCCAGCAAACCCTTCCCAATTGGGTGTTAACATGTGTCAACCTAAGGATACCATGAAACAACAAACATTGGGGTGTCGGTGCATCAGCTGACACTTCTCTGATTAAGGGAAATGCCCAAACCTTCAATCATGAAAACATCTGGAGTGGTTTTCCACATCAGGAACAAATATTGATAGTTCTCATATGTCAATCATGGAAAGTTTCGCACCTGGCAATCAGTATACGATACCGGTTGCAAAATGAATGAGGTTCCACACACCCAAGCATCAAGGTGTTGATTGCACATCCCCATTATACCTCCATCATATCACCAGTATATCCCCATGATGTTAGTTACATCATGGATTGTAATCAGATTATCCCTATTATAGTCTAGTTCCATTAATATATCCCTGGCATTCCCTGGCAATGAATTTTTATTATCAGTAGTCGTAGCAGTCGTAGTAGTCGTAGTAGCCGTAGTAGTCGTAGTAGTCGTAGTAGTCGTAGTAGTCATAGTAGTCGTAGTAGTCGTAGTAGTCGTAGTAGTCGTAGTAGTCGTAGTAGTCGTAGTAGTCGCAGTCGTCGTCGTAGTAGTAGTAGTCGTCGTCGTAGTCGTAGTCGTAGTCGTCGTAGTAGTCGTAGTAGTCGTAGTCGTCGTAGTCGTCGTAGCCGTCGTGGTAATAGTCGTCGTCGTAGTCGTAGTAGTCGTCGTAGTCGTAGTAGTCGTCGTAGTCATCGTAGTCGTGGTAGTCGTAGTAGTCGTCGTAGTAGTAGTATTGTCATTATATATTGTTGTTGTTATTACGATTACTATTCTTATCATTAGTACTATTATCATGTGTATATATATATATATGTAGTATCTATCCCTAATCCCTATAGGGTATTATCTCAGAACATTCTATCACCAGTATATCCCCATGATTGTCAGGTTATCAGAAGCCCAGAAACCGAGGCGAAGAAGTTCCGGTAACCTGAACAGCCCGGGCCGGAGCGAAAGAAACCATCTATGGTGCTGGTGGATTCGCCTGAGAAGTTGGGTGCGTCCAAAAATGGAGTATAAAAACAGCATATCCCAATATCCAAAAATGGCGTATACCCTGTATTTTAACATATTTTAACATGAAATGTTCTGACTAACGACTGGGTGAACTCTGGGCCCTACTAACCATCATTTATGGTGACTTCACTGATTCACAGTGATGTTGTTCTAACTTGCCCATATGAGCCATGAAAATAATATATCCCATCCCATTATACTATAGGTTATCCCTACTATAGGTTATAAATGGTTATAATGATCCCCAGTGATCCAAGTAGTCAAACCCCCTTCAAAAAATCAACCATCAACCAACCGTGATTTATCACGCATATCATATCCCTGTTTTTAGTGGTTTTATAAACATCATATAAAATATATCCGGTCAAACACCATATAAAATCATATGTGATTGTGAATCCCCATATCTTTGATCCTTTCATAACGCTGACACCTTCGCACATCCGAGGCGCCAGCTTCGATGGCTTGCAAGGTGAGCCTCTCAGCAGTCTCGTCATCGTAGACTTGCCTAAGCCGTCAATGCAACAGGTTTAAACCAGGGAAGTCCCCAAATAATTCAAAAAGAAAAGACTAGCATGGTCAGCTTTAAATACACAAGTTAGAAATTAACAAATGAAACAGAACTAAGACATAAAAATTACTTGAAGCCTTCTCCCAGGTTCTTTTCATCATTGATTATCCCATAATGTCGTCCAATTTCGACATTTCGAACTCTCTCTATATACTTTTTCGGATTGCCAGACCTGAAAACCATTGAAAACCACCAGCCCCTCTGCGGAATCGCCCCCAAACCGCCAAGTTGCAAACCGAAAGAGGCCTTGGCTTTCAGGCGATCCCAGGATCTAAGAATCAGTCAGGTTTTCTTGGGGCAATCCACTGATTAAGCGGAAAAACATGGCAGGAACCATTTGGTAAATAATTTGTTCTGGTGCTTTTAACCATCTTGAAAAAGATTTTTAAGTCAGTTGGGAAGGATTATCCCATATATTATGGAAAAGTAAAAAATGTTCCAAACCACCAACCAGTATTTATATATATATAATTATCCAAGATCAATGGATCCAAAGTTGTGCTCATGGGACTGGAAAACTCATGACTAACTGACTTACCCCAAGTTTGAAAGGTCTATGAAGATGAACTTTGGAAACCGGGACCCACCGAACCAACTCGTTGATTCGCCTTGGGGAATTGCAGGCCATCGTTCAGCACAACGTTGCGCGAAGCACCGCTTCCACCTTTCACCTGCCAGGGCCCATCCTTCACTTCATCATCGGGACGACGTGGCAGGAGTTTTTGGCTGTTTTTTCCCGATTTAAAGTGCCAAGTTCGACCAGATACTGTACCTTGTGCCTCCTTTGAAATGTACCCTAATATGGTAAATTTGAAGAGAATGAAATCACTTCTTTGACGGCATGGTGTGCCACTCTTTCGCCACCCTCTCTGACATCCCATCCACAAGTACTGGCATACATACATTAATAAAACAAAATCATTCTAGAACTCATTTGATTCAGAACTCTGAAGAAAACATGCGCATCCGAGCTGTCATCCACTTCTTACTTGGCTTTCATTTAGCTTTAATTTAGCTACCTACTAGTAACTGCCACAAAACCATCTAACCACCAAGGTTTGTTTCTATGTCTGCCCCTGCCTCTGCCTCCACACTCAGGGGCAGGCTCAGCAGGACCTCAGCCAAACATGTCCAGGTCGAAGTCCGTGGAGCGCTTGGGCTTAACTTCGATAGATCGATCTGTTCAGGCTCCATTCTGGCATTCCAGAAAAGGCATCTGTTCTGACGTTCTATCTGGCATCTACTCTGACATCCTTTCTGAGATTCTTTCTGGCATTCTATCTGACATTCTATCCAACATTCTGCCCGGCCTTCTCTCTGGCATGGGTTCGGGTCCAGGTGGCTCTCACAGCATCCAAGGCTGGCGATGTGGGGTTCGGGTCCAGGTGGCCCCCACAGCATCCTGGGCTGGCAACTTGGGGTTCGGGTTCAGGCGCCCTCCACAGCATCCTGGGCTGGCGATGTGGGGTTCGGGTCCAGGCGCCCTCCACTGCATCCTGGGTTCGGGCTGGCAGAAGGAGAAGGCGGAGGTGGAGCAAAGGGAAGAAGGTGAAGGAAGGAGGGAGGGAGGGAAGGAAGGAAGGAAGGAAGGAAGGCAGGAAGGAGTTGCACCTTTGTTAAAATCAAGAGACCCTCACCTCGCAGGCAGGGAAAAATGGGATGTTTATCCAAGAGGAATGATTTCACTAACATAATGGGGACGTTCACAAAACAGATTGGATTCGACTCACAAAACTGGGGATGTTGAACCAGCAGAGAATGATAATTGATCAACAAACATGGGATGCTTACACACTGTGAGCAGGAGAAACCCTCAAGAATTCCCAGATATCAACTCTAAAAACCAAGATGTTTCCATGAAAAAAATATTAAAAAATGATCATATATAAGATTTGTCTGTGAAAATTGGGATTCTCACCCCAGATTTTCAACTTCGAATCTCCTGGCAACCCAAGTCACCGCCGACAGTGATCTGCGCCCCGGTGCTGGTGCACCATTGCCATCTGAACGGGGGATTGAATGGCCAAAAAGTTGTCAGCAAGCGTCAGTTTCGAGAGTTTAGATGATTTTCTCTGTTCAAACATCGCAAAAAATACACAACATCCAGAAAATACGGTTGCTTCTTTAAATGGTGATACCAATTTGCAAAAATTGATGTTTTTTATATAGATCTGTTTATCAGTCTTTTGAACTTTTGGTTGGTCTGAGAAAGAAGCGTGATGATCGACCAAAATCTAAGATCATCTAAGGTCTAGAGTCTAGATCATCTAGATGCAGCATGACAATAGCACGACCAAACAGTCAAATTTGGACCACTTCAACGTCATAGTTGTTCATCCATCCAAAGGGATCCTTTGAGGGGCCAGTTTGTTTAGGATTTACCCTTGGGATCCCTTGGGTAATGACGTGCTCGCCCAAGAGTCCATGGGAATAATTGCAGGATGGCAGGATGTCAGAGTGGTCTTTTATGGTCTGACTTGGTAGCCAAATTAGCCAAGATGAACCAAAAATCAAATGGTTTCAAGGTTTTTGAGGGTTTTTGGGGCTGAAACATGGTGAATGCTCAAGGATTTCGACTACGCTGACTACGCTGACTACATGCGACTACGCCTGCCCGCGGCAGCTGGAGGTAAGTCCAAGCAGTTCTGCTCAGCAAACAGCAAGCGAGAAGCAGAAAACACCTGCGTCAGTGGCATGCGTGAGAAACAAAGTGACTTGCCCTGCTGAAAACTGACATCAAACGGGGAAAAAGTAGCATATAGCTATATATAAATAACGATCTCGGGGGAAATGGATGAAACATCTGGGTTTGATCAGGTTGCGAGTTTCGCCAAAAACATGATTTGGCAAATTTGTGGTGCTAGTATTATAGCATATTACAGCAATACCCTCCGGCTATTTAACATTACTACAGAAAAAGGTAGATCATCTATAAATGGGAAATGGCTTCCATAGCAAACTGTTAGTTTACCGCAGGGGTTATCTGATCATCCATCAATACCCATCAAGGATCCAGGAAATGATCTTCTGCTATGTTCACACACTGGCCATCCAGAATCAACGCTTGAGTCTGCGCAGGACAGAACTTTGGTAAGCAACCAAAGGGTGGTGTAGCTTCGATTGGCTCCTATTTTTTCAGCAACTGATAGGCACATTTGGGCTACAGTGACAGTATTTGACAGGTAGGTTGCATCCAACCTTACATTTCATGCTACTAGTAGTCGGCTTTTTTGAAGTGCCCATTGTTCAAATCATTTTGGTATACTGTAAATACATGTAAATACTGTTAACCCTCTAGGCCTAGGCATTATCAACTGCATGAAGTGAGAAACCTCGATGTTTCCGTGGGAAAACGGTTTCAAAATGATAGGTTTTCTGCTAGAAATCTCCTGCATCTTCCACCCCACCATGCCCCACCTGATGCCCCTCCCGCGCAGGCGGCGCATGGCTTCACAAAGATCAGTGGTTGCCCTCTGAAATATGAAAAGCACATGGCTACGGTGTGAGGTTCCAAGTGGCAAACTTCCCATTGGCGCGTGATGTATCTCTTCAAAATGGGTGGTTGCAGGGCAGAACTGCTAAGGAATTTTTCAAAGCCAACGGATTCTCATAGTTACTAATTGCATAGCACAGCTGGCAAGTACTCATCTCTGGCACGGCCACCGTTGAACACTGTCGAATTCTGTCGGTCTGTATTTTTTGCGCTGTCAGGGACTTCATATCCAGCTGTGTCCATGTGTGTTCAGAGTATCGGATGGTATAGGCAAGACTTGCACAATCTTGCGCACCTGATGCGGACTGTGTTGCCAGTCAAAGGGCGGTTTGCTTCACATGTTGTCACCCTGAAATGGTGCGGTTGTTCATGGGAGCTATTCGTTATCTACAGGAAAGCGGATGCAGGTCCTTGCTTCCGTAACAGCTGCGGTGATGATTTGGCTCAAGTCCTAAGCAGCCAGTCATGAGTGCCAGACAGCCTGGTAGTTTATTGAATTTTACTGATGCATATTATATATATGGGGCAGTGTGTCAAAACCTTGTACCCCTGTAGTTCACATCAAAATAGCTGGTAAATGGATGTTCATCCCCCTAAAAATGGTATTAATAGGTATTGATCCATAGCCATATATATATATATAGTATGATCAAGTGAGGAACATGTCAACAGTTTCAGGCCACAAAATGACCTGCTTGCTGGAGGCTGCAGGAACTCCATCCCTCAGGTTTCCAGACCATGCAAAGCCTTCCTCGTTCCCCGTGGGGCCTCGCAACGAACGGGGATGAACGGGGTCATCTGGGGTGCTGGGGACCCTCCAAGTTCAACCATTGAAAAACCCCAAAGATTTAAATTCTTTACTGGTTGGTGGTATACCTACCCCTCTGAAAAATATGAAAGTCAGCTGGGATGATTATCCCATATAGATCCATATAGTGTGGAAAATTGAAAATGTTTGAAACCACCAACCAGGTTTCTATATATTCCATTATATTCCGCTTTAAAGAACCCCAAGGATACTTAAAAATGTTCCCAGTTATGGTCCAGTTATGTCCAGTTTAACTTGCTGATTCCCTGATTGTTCTGCCATGATCACTAGGATGCCCCGGCACAAGATCCACTCGTAGAGAGTCATTGGAGGACATTGCTTCAATCCTGGAGATTGCCACTGCTCTGTCGACTGCCACTGGGGTGGAGCATTCATGGGGATATAATTACCCAAAACCCACCCAGCACATCGGTACAAGATGGTATGACATAGCTTTCTCCAACAGTTTCTAACACTTTTACCGTCAAACTGAATTCAAGCCACTGCGGAGACTGTCGGGAGCAGGTTAGTTCATGCGAGACTGGCTTCTGGTCCTATGCCATCATCGAAGGCATAACCTTGCTACGCTGATCTGGGAAAGCCAACAATGAACCATCCGCAATTTTACCAGAAATGGGTGGGTATGAACCATCAAACCACTTCGATCCAATCCGAAGCTCAAGAATTGGAGGCTTACTAGTGGGTTCAACATGGTTCAAACATCACTAAGCGTCACTAACCATCAAAAATTGGGAGCTTCACATGTCACATCGCTTTACGGCTTTACAATGGGCTTTTCCCATGGCATTTTACCCATCTCCCAGGTCCCCTGCCAGGTCCCCTGGCCGTAGGTGCCCTTTCCCATCTCCGTGGCGCAGCCGCGGTGCACCGCCGCCACATACTGGGTCTCACGGATGGGATTGGGCGCCGCATCGCAGCTGCGCGCGGTGTCAAACCTTGGAACTCTTGGGACATGGATGTTCTGAGCTGCTAGGATTTCAGCAGATTGTGGGGAAAATCATGGAAAATCATGGTGTGCCTTAACCAATGATTGGCAATGATCTACAAATGGTGGATGTGCAAATCTATGTCAACTTACTGCGGGAATAATATCATATAATATCTGATTGTTGTGGTGGCTTGCAGCATTTTGATCAAGCCAGGCATCTGAGATCGGGCAGTTTTAAAAAACGACATGTTGTTTCATGGTTTTTTCCTATGTATCTCCTAATGCTTGGCGCTGCATCCCAAAAATCGCCTACTTGCAGATGTTTCCCCCAAGATTTTTTCGTGGATCCTAGATATCCTAGGATTCTAAAAATGGGACAATCCTAGGGTTGAAGCACCAAGTATATTAATACTATTAATGTGGTAAACCCAATGCCATGTTTACCATCCCCAATATCCCAATACCATGGGGATCCATGGGGATGGAAGCCCCAGGCCCAGTCGGGTCCTGAGCCTTGCACGGTGGTCCACATCCATACCGAGGATCTCCGGGAAATTTGCCTTGACGATTTATCGGTTTTTCACATGTAAAAAGATATGGGGGAAATCGAAGAAAAAACATGGAATAAATAATATATATATATATGTGTGTGTGTGTGTGTCATGTCTTCTTGGGATGATGGTGCCTATGATTCACAAGAGCATGGCTGCAGGCAGTGAGTTTCTTGTGGGTGCTTTGTTGAAAGCACGGCCCGGGCGGCCGCAGCAAGTCAAGCAGGATTCTCCAATCACTGCCCAAGAACTAGCCTTTTAGAGGCGGGGGACCATGCTCAAATGTAAGATCATTGCCCTCTGGTAAACTAACGTAGCTATTGAAAATCACCATTATTAATGGGAAAACTCACTATAACTGGCCATTTTCCATAGTTATGTTAGTTTACCAGAGGGTACATGTTGTTTTTGAGGCGGGGACCTTGAAAATGTACGCTTGCATGTTCAAGGGATTTGTTATACCCCTACCACAAAAACGACAGCTGGGGGACGTTCTGCGGCCAATTCACATTTGAAGAAAAAGGGAGCGGGGGGTTGGTGCCAAAAAACTGTACCTTACATTTGGGTATGGTCCCCCCTGAAACGGCGGCTTTAAAAGGGGGTTGATATTCTCCATATGTTTTTCCCGATGCAGTATGTCACATACGTAACAAGAATTAGTTTCAATGCTTTTCACCTGTGTAAACGCTCGCTGGGATCTGTCGCTTGTCAAAAACACGCCAGAGTTCCACAAGGAAACGCGTGCCGTAACGTGATTACCATTGCAGCCAATTGCACGTCAGCGCTTCAGACGCCCTCGCGATCCCTCGCGGTCCGGTGGACGGTCCACGCACTCTTGTATCTTTTGTCATTCCTGCTAGTTTCTCCATCTCATCATACATGATTCCACCGTGTGTAGGCTGCAGGCGGGAATCTTCTCCATCTTCTCTTTGCTCAAGTCTGAGTGGTTAGTCCTTGCTTTTGCTGCTTGAAAACCAGCCTACCATAGCAATTGCTGGGATGACGAGAAGTACATGAGGTGAACCGAAGGCTTCGGTGATGAACATCGTGAACTGGGAGGGGATGCGAGGGGTGTCGACTGGCATGATCACTACCCCACCTAGACCTTGCATGAACTTGCTAAGCCAAAACCCCTTGTTTTTGGTCTTAAACCTACCAAAGGAGCCTCTTGTTGAAGCAGGTTTCGAAAGTTCCATTTGGCATCCCGTGAAACCAGAACGCCATCTCAAGAGGGTCCGGGAGCAAATGGATTGAGCCACACAAAAGTTCAGTCACACCAATGCTTTTGATCAAAGTCTCAAACACACACACACATGTATATATATATATATGATATATGTATGATATATGTATGATATCTATGTGTGTATGTGTGTTTCATCTGATTAGTTCAGTCGTATCATTTTTGCAGCATCTGTCAGACTCTGGGCATCCCAAACTGATGGGCGCCATGCATCCCACCATCTTCCCATGGCGTGTCAAGCGCAGGTCGTAATAGCCCGGCCTGGCCCGTGGGACCTGCTCCTTATAGGCGTTGAAGTAGGGATGATTTTTACTGAAATGTTTACCATTTGGGTTAGTCTGAAATTAGATGGTAATATTAGATGACTACATAACATCTATTTCTGGTATGTATATATATATATTATAATCATCTATTTACCCTCTATATAATATACCAGACATTTCGAAACCCTCCAGTTCCTGGAACCTTTCTGCCATGCCACAGCAGATTCACACCACAGAAGTGGCCAATTTTGTGGGGCTTTTTTTAGGCTGTTCTTCAGCTGGCAATGGGTCAATTGTACTCCATGGTCTCCCCAAAGCCGCTCGGGTCCGGTCCGACTGAGGCTGGCCACTTGGGTATGGTGGACTCTTTCTTCGTGGTACCTGGCGGCTTCAACCCTTTCGGCCTCCCCAATATCTCCGAGATTCCGACCGATTCCGAGATTCCGGGCGCACGTTCCGCACGTTCCGCACGTTGGATATGCTTAGTGGGCACGTTCCCAATCCAACACCTTGGCAGGTCATTTTTTGGGGGTTTAACCCCCAAGACTTCACCCAATTCCTCCGTCCTTGGGCCCCAACTGGTTTTCACCTGGGCCCGGCGGCCCGGGTCCTGGAAGTTTAGATGGTCTACTGGGAGATATGAGATGGTGTATATACATGTAATATGTATAATATATGTGATAGATATAGATATGGGCATTAGGTATGAAAGATAGATATATAATAATTACAATATGACAGATATATATATATATATATGCAAGATAGATATGAACGATCGATATGAAAGATTGACATGAAAGGATATGAAAGATAGATTTGAAGAAATATATATATATGAAAGATAGATTCTAGATAGATATTAAACAGAGAATTTAATAGATAGCATGTATGTATATATATATATGTGTGTGTGTATATAATATGTTGGTGTGTATGTATCATTGATGTATCGTTGATGTAGTGGATACAGTGGAGATATGTTGGTATATTCTTGACCGGCTATATAATGACGGCGTAAAATGTGATGCAATTATATAATGCTTAATACTTCGTTTTGACCCCAAACATTACTGGGATATTTCTTGGGGGCTTATATATTGTCTGAACTTGTTACCCGTACTAGCAGAAACACACCAAAGTTGGCACAAGATATTTTTGGTGATCCAACCGTTGACATCTTTAGAGAAAAACGAGCCGCTCACCACGGAAAAACGAACAACAAAAAAAACCTGTGGCAATGGACCAACAAATCATTTATATTCATTTATCACCAATAATTTGGAAGCTGCCAATCCCAGCTCTTAACCACACAGACTCTTTGCATTCGCTTGGCATCCCAGGCAAATGGGAAATGGCCCTTGATCTGCAGGGCGGCAGCCCTTATTCTCCTCACCTAAGCCCAAAAAAGGTGGTGTCCAAGATTTTCCGGGATCAGACTCCATCAGACTCGATTGCGGGAGCAACGCTAATTAGGGGGCATCGCGGGTGAATCGTCAAAAGACATCTGCGCTTAGGTCATGTAAGGTCTCTTCCTTTGTGCTCAAAACCTAGGGTTCCCTCACATTTCAACATCACTGGTGCCAGTGGCCAAATTTCGCCTTCGACTGAGGCTGTCACAGAAATACCCTCCGCTGGCACCGTATGCCCAATCTTTGGGGCCTCATCTCGAGGAATGCCCCCACTGACTGTAGACACTGCGACCCTAGAAATCTCAGAGCTGCTGATTGATAGACACTCTCCACCATTGTTCTCAATAATCGTACTACTGCTGTAATTTACAGGATATGCATACACCTCCGAAAACTTACAAGAAAACCATGAAAAACCCAGCAAAACTATAAATTCCAGTTTCATCCAGTTTCCACGAGGAAACTCAAGGGAAAATCACGTCTTCCACAGTGGTCGGAACATGTCGGAACCACCGGTGTCGACGAGTCTGCGGGTCCCCGGACATACGGTAGAGCCGCCTGGCCAGGTTTTTGGTGCAACATGTTCTAAAATCCTACTAATCAGCAGGGATTAAACAGGGGCATTTAGTGGGATTTGAGGTTTAAGGGCATGTGATTTGTGGGAAATGAGTGGAATTCACTGATTAATTCGGGGGTTTCACAAACAAGTGAAAATCCAACTGCGCAGCAAAACATGGCAGGCGGGACACTGGCCAGGCGCCAAACCTCTCGCTCACATGGCTAGAGCGTGGTGGCTTCGGTGCCAACAATGTGGCAACGTTCCCCTGAAAGAGAGCAACCATACCAAATTATGTACATATTCATTTAAAAATTTTGAAGCCATAGATCTGTGGAGGGTTAGATCGGTAGGGTTTAGCAAGGAGATAAAAACTGAAGAAAAATGAAAAACAATGCAAAAAAATGAAAAAATATGATATTGTGGATGGCAGAATCCTGCACCTTGGATGGTTGAAACATGTTGAAACCCTATAAAAAAATGGCGTTTCCACAACCAACTGGTGTACCATGGCCATCTCAGGACCCAACCTCGAACAAAGAGCAAAAGGAAAAAGACGTAGGCGATCAGGACCTGCCAACGCTCAACGTGGTGAAGCCGTTCATAAAAAATTGGCATGGCCTGAGTGGGTGAGGTGACATGTCGCAAATGCATATAGAATCATGTGTAGGCTATAGGTATACATTTTTAGTTCAAAAAAACACACCGTATTGCAGAAAAAAGGTAGGCAAGCAGTTCAAGACATATAAACATGTATAAGATAGTCGCTAAATATAGAATACAAAGTTGCGATTTCAATAAATAAATATATATATATAGTACAGAAGGATACCAAATGATTATAATTACTTATATAATGATAATGGATCTTGATTGTTACATTTTACTGCGAAGACTCACAAGAATATCGCCAGCAATTGGATGAAGAAAAAAGCTGCACAGTGTCAATAATGGGACTCTCAAGGAGTCGATGTAACATCTGTCTTTATCCATATTTGATTTCCCCAGCCACCCAGAAGAAATGCAGAGGTTCACTTAGTCACTGCGACTTTGGGGACCCACAAACCTCACCCTTGGCCCACCAGCAGCACGCCCAAAGCAATCTGCATCAGTGGCAATTGGTTCATGCGGAAGCGGTCGCCTCCGGACCCCCCCATCCATATGCATACGTGCAAGCAACAACGACTGGGCTGTTGGCTAAGTGATCCGAATCTGGAGGGTGTAAATGATCTCCCTGGTATCCCTGGCTGTTTTGTACCACATCCTCTCCAAATGATTCACTCCTGCATGTTTTTCAGCCTCCAACCAAATCGGATCTGAACATCTCTGAGCAGAAATGAACCATCATAGGCGACCCGATGCTTCCGGCTTCACCCCAAAATGAGTATGGGTCACCCTGGCAACCTTCTGTTCACACCAAAATTTAGCTAGTAGATGCTGGTAGTTATGGAAAGCATATTTTCGGTTTAGATCCATCACCACATGGAGGCTTCCTAAAATCCGAGATAATCCAAATCATTAGACCATTTTAGTATTGAAAAACATGTGTATTGAAACCCATGGTGACTTGTGGATCCCCCATTTTAAGAACCCCCCAGATCCCCAAAGAATTGTGATAACCTGAGGCCTCAACTTATGCTCCTCACAATTCTCGCAACGTCATCCGGGTCTTCTCGGCCCTCAACGATATAGGCGGCGATGGGCCAAGCTGGCCAAAATGGCATGACAAAACCATGATGCTAGAGACTTGTGCTGCAAATGGCTGCATACACACTTTTATGTATGTATGTATGTATGTATGGATGGATGGATGGATGGATGCATGCATGCATGCATGTATGTACGTAGGTATGTACGTAGGTATGTATGTATGTATGTAGGTAGGTAGGTATGTATGTATGTAGGTATGTATGTATGTAGGTAGGTAGGTATGTCTGTCTGTCTGTGTGTGTGTGTCTGTATGTATGTATGTATGTATGTATGTAGGTAGGTAGGTAGGTAGGTATGTATGTATGTACATATTATATTGGGGGATATTAGGCCAAGAGAAATGTCTGCATGCGACTGCCAGAGTCTCTGGTCAATAGCTATGTTTAAAAAATCAAAATCAACTGAGCCATGGGTATCCTAAACGTGACATCATCACGTATCGAATTGCTGTAAGACATAAACTACAAGAAAATGCGGTGTGCCACTGTCCCTGCGAGAAATGTAGAACCCACAGTGGAAAATGGCAGCAAACCTACTCCACTCGCCTTGGGGGATATTCGGGGCATGGATAATCTACCCATCACTGGTGAGTTTCTTTGGCTCCGATTGATCCCCATGTCTTGGCGGGTTGCAGTCGAGGTTATTACTATAGCTATATAAACAAAGGCCCACAGGGGGCCCCATGGGCCCCCAACTTCTGGGGCTTTAAATCCCATGGTAGCCATGGTTTAAACCTCAAACTGCACCCCCAAGTATTCCCCATTGAAACCTTAGCGATGCATCGACAGGGGTGTTTCAAGAACTTCATGCCTAAACAAATGGTGGCTGGGTCAACCTGAGGCATCTCCCAAAAAAATGGAGAGTTTTTTCTGAGAATACAAAGAATCCAAGTCATTTATGGCCACTGGGATCCCCGTTCTAAGCGTTGAATCACATCACCATTTCGTTGATTGATCACCCACATCACCTAAGCGTAGAATATAGGAGTAAAAACAGTAAAATCTGATGGTAAGTTCCAAATTCTGTCCTGGTTTTGCCGCCCCCAATCCAGTAGTAGTTTGAAACCTCATGGCCCCCAATAATCTCGATGAATTCACACCCATCAACCAAATCTTAATCCCCAGCTCACACTGAATAATCGAGTCGTTCAAAATCACCCAAAACCAATTCAATGGCTATTTCATTTGGTTCATAGTTCAGGCAGTCCGAATGTTTCACCGTGTTACATGGCCAATCTTTGGTAGCCCACCAAACATTATAATCGGTTGCTGGTTGGCTGCTTGGCTGGTCATTTTTCCAAAAAAAACTCAGGGACTTAAACCAGCAATGATTCATGGAAATGTATGGGAAATGTTGGAGGTGTTTAATATAGATACATGTATTTATTCATTTAATTAATTAAATAATTGATTAATTAATAAATTAATTAATGTATTTATTTATTTATTATACAATTATATATATATATATATGTGTGTGTGTGTTTATGTTTAAGCAACATCTAAGTCGCTTGGGGATGTTTCGATGAACTCAGCCAAGGCGCAGAGAGATCACCCTCCTGACTCCTGGCGATCAGCCAGGGCACCCCCAATAGCCCGATGGTGCAAAATTTCATGGAATGTCCTATTAAAGTACCCTCTGGTTATTTAACATAGCCATGGAAAATGGCCCATTTATAGATGGTTTACCTATTAAAAATGATGATTTTCCATGGCTATGTTAAATAACCAGATGGTACAGTATATTGAAGTTATTGTATGAATAAAGTGGATGATCTGGGGGTACCCCCAAATTTGAAGCCCTTGAAGCCCCCGATTTTGGGATAGGCCATTGCAGGGATGGGGATCATGAGTGTAGCAAGGTGAAGAGCTGTTTCAATCATGATTTGGGCATGCTCAAAATCTGGGGATCATCTTACTATATCTTACTCACCGTTTTTTGGGATCATCATTTTGGTGATCGATCACATGGACTCCTAACGAAAGGATCCCAAAATAAATAGATCCAATGATCCAGTAATACCGAAGCTGGGTTTTGATTAGAAGGATTTTATATCATGCTATACTTGGGGAAAAAGATTGGTCAACTAGTAGTCTAATTGCTTCTTGAGAAACATCACGTTGGTATACGTTGGTAGGCGAATATGCTTGAAAGCGCCCACCCGATGAGTATGTAGGCACCCCAACTTCGCTGGTCTCAGTTACTGATGTGACTAACAGCCGTGACCTGCCCTATATCACCTGTTCCCTTCACTTCTTCAGGTAGTGTGGCCTTGAAGCACATCATGTAGCTGTAGAGATTCTGCCCAGTGAAAATCCACTGATATTACCATCTCTCCCAACTCCGGCGCCTCGGGCTATCACTAAGTTTCTTCCCAGTGACATTGCCACCTAGCACATGGCACCACATATGCCCACAAAAACAAACTTTCAAGGGATGGACAGCACGGAAATTCAGGTACTGGTCCGCCATTTTTTGTCATCCAAATTTCAAACGTAAAAAAGATTGGTTTCCTGGAGTTGTCTATTCAAAAATTTCAAAATTCCGTTTGAAAAAAAACTGGAGACTCTTCCTGATCTTCTTCCAATGTCTGTATCAGCACACCCCTGGCTGTTCTTAAGTGGGCATCACCGGCACCATTTTGCACGCGCACCTGCCACCTGTCTACTTACACCCGCAGGCTCATCGGAGTAAGAGGAGGCATCCACAGACGAGCTCTGAAGCGAGTAAAGGGAGTTGCGGATGCCACCTGGTCCGCGAGTCTGGAAACGTGTTATGATTCATATCATACCCTCCGGACCCTCCGGTAAACTAACATATCTATGGAAAATGGACCATTTATAGATGATTTAGCTATTAAAATGGTGATTTTCCATAGCTATGTTAGTTTACCAAAGGGTAATCGTAAGGTACCTCTCCATGTTTGTTGCTTCTTATTCTTCAATAGTTTGCAGCTTCATATTCCCATTTCTGCTGTAGAACTGAAAAAGTCTGGAACGGAATATGTGCAATTTCTTGGTGGTTCACATCCATTGTTGATGCTGAAATCACTGGCTGATGGCCATAAAAAATCCGCAATTTCTGTCGATGATTGTTCCATCAATGGGAATTTCAGGATCCTAAAATGGAGGTACTCTACCATATAAGGCCATATTTTGTGGGGATATTCCCTTACATAGGCCTTACATAGGCCTTATATATGGTAGGTACCTCCAATAAATCGGTTCCTAAAATGGCCACTGATTCCACGATTCCAGCCCGATGTATCGAGGCTCATTCATCATTCAGCACCATTGATCATCATTTGTCATCATTCATTGGTTTAACAAGTTCTCTCCATTATGCACATTCACACGCACGCACGCGCACACAGATACATACGTGAATATATATATACATATATATATACACACACTTATACATTAGATATATGATATATACATCACACGTCATCATACTATACATGAAATATGCGTGCAATGTATGCGTGTATATGCGCCCACACCACCTCGATCAGGTGGGTGAAGCATTGCCGGGAGAGGCTCCAGTTTGGCAAGCCGCAAGCTGTTGAAAGCACTTTGGTCACAGAGATGTTCAACTGTTCAGCGAAGTTCAGTTGCAACTTAGCACTTTTTGGCATCCAAAATGGACATGTTGCTGGTGAAATGTGTTTGACATGAGTTGTCGATATGACAAATGTGCGCTTTTAATGGAAGCACTTGAGCCCTGAAACTGTGTCGTGGACGTAAGGACCGTCAATCGCAACTCAAAGAGATGCCGCACATGCCATAGCATGCCATAGCTCACAATAGTTGACCTCATCTGACCTCCAATATCGATTTCGTTTAATACTGAAAATTTACCAGATTAATGGCCCATGCTTACCCCGTGTTTCAGCGATATCATATTAAGAAAACAATGACCTGTTTTCTGCAAGGCTAAATCGACCTTCACCCTTGTCAGAGAAAGATCAGCCTTCAGCTGGACTGTGAACCTGATCCAACCAGCCTTTGATGACAGCGGTAAAACCCATAAATAAATAAAAATTAGAAATCCCAAATTCACCATCAATGGGTGGTATAAACATGTGTAAACTATTCCCAAATTCCCAAACGGTAGGTTTAAACGTTTAAACTATGGGGCTTCCCACACTACTTCGCAAGCTCCTGAATTCAGTTTCCTCTTTCTGAACGAAAATCCGCGAGGCCGCCGCTGCTTTCAGCGGCTGACGACTCCAATCGATGTTGCCCCTCAGGATTCAGGACTGTCTGGCATGACGTAAGACATCACAGCTAAGCACAGCGTTGGGCGATCCAGTGGGATTCAATATGATCTGTCCATTCAAGTTGTGGTAATGAAACCTAGAATAATTGGAAAAAAAACCTGACTCTTCACTTTCCTGAAAGGAATCTCCTCCAATGTTTCCCATTCCCAGACGGGTCCAACATCATGGAATCGCCTGACCCGCCTGATCCCCCAAAATAGAAGCCAAATCATGAAGCGATTTGGAACGACAGCGGCTCCGTGCAAGAATCGGATGTTTGGGATGTTTCTCATGGTGACTTGTTGCGCTGACAGGTTGGGATCATCCATAGTGCAAGGCAAATGTGTGGGCTAGTCACTTATCTCAGGATTTCCATTTTGCAACACGGTTTCCATCATATGAATGGCACGCCAAAGGGAAAGCACCTGTCTCACGTTTCTTTTGCTGCAAGATTGAGGTGGTGACTGATCCGGTTGACGTTGCACAGTTGGCGGAGATGAGACAAATTAGCACCTCCGCCGCGCATGAATTTTCATTCCCAAGAATGGGCCCGTGCAGCTTCACTAAAAACGTGCAGTAGCGTGTGACGCCGAGGTATCCACGGAATTTGACTCCCGATCTCCGAGCTCGGCAGATAAATGCAGATAACTTCTCTGCCTTTTCCTTGAACCTTGCCTGAAGCTCCTGGAGATCAGCAAACATCACTCCTTGTGACACGTGGCTGATGTGACGATAGCATGCTGACCATTTGGCAAAAGAAGCACTGCAGTTGGGGCAGGCATATCTGGCAACTGCTAGTGAAGCCAAAGCTTCTGCCTCTAGCCAAAGCTTCTGACTCTGGTGCTGGCTCTCCAAACTTCACAACTTCACACGCTTTCGGATCTGGATCGCTCTGCAAAAGCCTAGGCACCTTGGCGTTGATAGCTCCGTCCTGCGAAGGGGTATGCCCATCACCTTCCACTCCCTGACTCCAAGGTCTGGTTTCTCTGCATTCCGGCACTGGAAATCTTTCAGGGCTGTTGGCATGGCCATTTGAGGTCTCTTCCATCCAGAAATGGCTTTGACGCAAAAAAAGTGACCATTTGACCACCCATCTTGACGTCCATTCCAGCCATACCAGTTCCGCCATGGTCAGACTGCCTCTCGTTTCTGCCAGATCAAACCAACCGTACCACTTCTCTTCCCACCGCCGGACCTTACCATGACCATGATCTGCCTGAGATTCCTGCAGAAAAATATCCTTCATGGGATTCATGGGCAACCGAAATCCATCCTCATCAAAGACCATGGGTTTGTAATCTTCAGGGATCTTGGAATTCATCCAGTCATTCAGTCTCTGTCTTTGGATGTTTGCCTCATATCCCTGGATCGAAGACCATTCAGCCCTGCAGTTCCGCTCACTGAAATTACCTCCAGGCCATGCAGTGAGGCTGAAGCCTGAAAAGTAACGCTGGCATTCCACCGCCATGCTGTGCTTGTGGAAATTGACGTATGCAATTCCCAAGTTCTCCCTCTTCTCCATGTCCATAGGTAAATAAACATAATCATAACAACCAAAAAAAATGCGATCCAACAGTGACAGCAGAATTTCGGCACCTAAGATCTTGGGCACACCGGTTAGAACTACAGTGGTCTTTTCAATATCGCCGTCCCAGGCTCCCTTGCCGCGCCAACCGCCGTTTTGTCTCATCACGTTGGACGATTCTTTGACGACGGTTGGAGCGTTTGAGTTGTCAAAATCAATGGCGGATGCCTTATTTCCAAAGCCTGCGCATTTGACAAATTTGAGCCTATCATTTGCTGGTGAGGAAAATGAACACAAACCTTTCAAGCCACCAACACGCCCAACACGCAACAAACAAGTCTTACTGCATGAAATCGACCAGAAGATTGCCCAACTTACCTGCAGAAACGACAACTTCTGTTCGCCTTGAGGCCTGCACTGTTCATGGAAATCTCAGGGTGTACTCCGAAAGGTCACCCCTTAAGGGGTGAACAGTTCCTACCCGTCACCAAACACGGGTATGAGAACTCCCCAATATTTGTAAATCGGGCAGGGGATTTCCCATTCCCATATTTGACTACCGAAGGGTGACCACTATCACCCCCGACAAACTTTGGCTCGTTAAACCCCTATTCTTGGGCAAGGTGCCTATTAACAGGTTTGTGGAGACGTTGACCGACTGTTTGGGTTTTATCACCGTGTTTTCTGTTCAAAATCACCCTAACCCCATCTACCCACACCGTTGCTAATCTGTTGCATCCGATCATAGCGCTATATTTTTAGTCATCATTGGTAAACATATTCCAGAAGCGGGGCTTCTATGGTGGGAGTTGATCGTAAACATACCCTATTGAACCAAACAAGCCTGCCATTTCGCCCCCCAAAAGAGGCCCACCCCGTCCGCATTCCACGTCCGCCTTCCCGTCTTGTTCCAGCAGAACTCCCCTTTGGGCTCTCCTTGCCTAACGCAAGGCTGGCTACCCCATAACTGGGATGCTCACCCAGAAACATATGCACACACACATATATCGATCTATATATATATATGTGTGTGTGTGTGTCTGTATGTCTGTATGTCTGTATGTCTGTATGTCTGTATGTCTGTATGTCTGTATGTCTGTATGTCTGTCTGTCTGTCTGTCTGTATGTATGGATGGATGGATGGATGGGTGGGTGGGTGGATGGATGGATGGATATATGCATGTATGCATGCATGCATGGATGCATGGATGCATGGATGCATGGATGCATGTTTGCATATTTGCATGTATGCATGTGTGTGTGTGTGTCTCTGTGTGTATGTGTATGTATGCGTATGTATGTGTATGTATGTGTATGTATGTGTTTGTATGCGTATGTATGCGTATGTTTTTCTATGCCTGTATGCCTGTATGCCTGTATGCCTGTATGCCTGTATGCCTGTATGCCTGTATGTCTGTATGTCTGTATGTCTGTATGTCTGTATGTCTGTATGTCTGTATGTCTGTATGTCTGTATGTCTGTATGTCTGTATGTCTGTATGCCTGTATGTCTGTATGTCTGTATGTCTGTATGTCTGTATGTCTGTATGTCTGTATGTCTGTATGTCTGTATGTCTGTATGTCTGTATGTCTGTATGTCTGTATGTCTGTATGTCTGTATGTCTGTATGTCTGTATGTATGTATGTCTGTATGTCTGTATGTCTGTATGTATGTATGTATGTATGTATGTGTATGTATATGTATGTATGTATATGTGTATGTAATGTATATGCACATGCAGATGTAGATAAATATATGCATTTATATATATTTTCGTAGATCGTATATCTATCTGAATTTTATCTTATCGTGCTTAGTCCTCTCATCTAGTTGAAGCGTATCTTACCTAAGTTGATCTACAAATCAATTTAATCTCCATAAAATAGACACATATATGTATATATATATATAACATATAAAATTTATTTATTAATTTATTAACTTATTTATTTATTTATGTATTTATTTATTTATTGATTTTTATAATGTACAACATGTACTATGAAATCAATCTTAATTCAATCTCCTCACTTATCTTTTCTTATGCATCTATAATCTATGTGTGCATTGGTTTGCAATGTATACAACATGTTGAATAGAGTCCGCTGACCGTTCTTCTGGGATGATACACACCCAACGACAGGGGTTCAACAAGCCCAGTGTATCCTGATATTGGTTAATGATTAATGGTGGTCAACAACCCATGATAAGGCTTGAATTTGGTTGACATAAGCTGCTGTCAGCACGTCCTGCTGAGATGATCAAGCCCCATTTTCCCAGCAGCCCTTTGTGTCTCCCCCAATGGAAGCCCCAAGGGTTAAAGGGTTTGGGAACCCCTTTGCCTTTCCAGGCCCTTCACCTTTGGGGCACCCGGAGGCTTCCATGAAACACATCGGCAGTCGGCTGCTTGGCCGATCTCAGGACTCACTTTTGAAAGACTTCATGGCCTTGACCAGCAGCGCCTCGGCCAAAATAGATGCCTTATTCATCTTCCATAGGGTGAAAATATCATGAAAATACCAAAAAATAGCCGCCAAAACTGGGGTAACACTGGGTGATTCATCCCATCCCCTTCAGTAGCCAGGGTTGATTTGCACGGCTTGGAAGAGATTCACGAGTCAATCTGCAATGGGTGTGGTATGATTATTTCATATTATTTCAATGTGAAGTTCCGCATGGTTGTTCATTGGGCTTTATCTCCAATAGCAGATCAATCCAAACCCCCAGTTGATGAAAATGGCTGGCAATCGACAGTGTTGTGGACATAACTGGGACATGGGAATGCTCATCCTGGCTGAATAATGAACGCCGGCTGGTGAAAAGATCTGACAATACATATGATGGTATAGGGTATAGGGGTACCAGGGGTAGCACTTCTGACTGGAGTCCGGTCACTATCCTTCTGAAATTGCATCTGGGGCAGCCCATTGACAATAAGCACCTGTCAGTTGAAAGTAGCCATTTGGGGGCGCTTTAAAAAGGCCTGATATGCAACAGGTATGCGAAGGAAGCATGACAGGAATGACAGGAGCTGGAAAAAGGGAAACAACATGAATCAACTGACAATATTCAATACGGTTTAGGATTGGTAAATGATGCGGGGATAAAACTCGAAGATAGGAAATGTATGGCAAACCTGGGCCGGTGAATGGTAGTATGAATATGGTGGGTACCATGCCAGTTTTGTTCGTAGCTTAGTATCCCATGTTCAACCCTTCATCAGTTGATTCTCCCATATAGCTTTTTGGCACAATTCCATTTCATCATTCATATCAATATTCAATCCAAATTTGCTGTGCTATAATTATACATTAACCCCCACTTGTTGAAGAATTCTATATGGCCATGTGTAAAAACGAGACCTAGCACACAAGTAAACATCAATAAAGCTCGGACTAGGATCTTCACATCCCAAAATACACTAAGACAGATTTTTGATCCATCCCCATTTGTGGAGCCCGCCCGTTGCCGCCTCCTCCTGCACGATGTGCGCCCCCAGAGTGCCCTCGCTGATGGCGTTGCTGCGCGCCTGTAGGCCATCCTGGATGAAGAGTTGGAAGACCTCGACTCGGCGATTTCTGTCGGGGGTTGCGTTAGGTCCTTCGCCCAGGTCATGCTTGCGAAGTTGTTTTTTTGTCACTAGGGTGTGTATGGCAGATGTTAGCGGTGGTTCACTAGGGTTATAAACCAACAAACATGGGGTACCACATGCTAGAGAACTACCACTAGATTGGTGTTGTCAGGGAAAATCTGAGGGGACCTATGAACTACGGTGCCTACCATCATCCAAATGAGATTGGAGTGACTTAGATTCTTAGATTCAGTTGGATTGGATAAAAGGCAAGATCCAAACTTTGTAAACAATAGGTTCAATAGATGTGTGATAAATTCAGGTGGATAGCACGGCATGAGCGCATCTAAAGATAACTATTGAAATCGCGGCTTCATGATGGCAGTGCAGCATCTGGTCCTGGTGCAACGACATGATATTGCTGATGTTGGGATCCAGATCCCAAGGAAAACCGGGAGAAACCCCAGCGGCACTCTTTTAAGGGACTTTAGGCTACTAGGGCCTTAGGGGGTAAGAAATTGCAGGTCGATTTTTTGGCGTTTCCCTAGGTCACTATGAAGGATTTCCTCTAAACATGTTCTCTTCATCCAGTTCCGGGAGCTTGGCTTTAGGGAGGACCCTAAATCTGTGACTCCAAATCAGAAGAGGTCAATGGCATCCCTTAACCGTGAACCTGTGTTGTGAGCCTAGGGGTCCCCAAGATATAGAACAAAAGTTCATCCCAACTTTGTTGATGATGAATCACATCGAATCACCTTGAATCACGGTTCAAAATCGTGTTTGCGGACCCCAACAGCTGCAGGTATAGTAGAGCCGTTTCACGTCAGTGGATGCCACCGGCGACATCCCTGAAAGATGGGGCCATGCGACAGGAACCAGCAGCAGGATGATGTAGATCAACGTCTCTGTCCTGGCTTGAAAGACGCTAGGCCTCCATAAGTTCCCCTTCCAGAAGCAACCAATATGGGAAGTGGACCATAACCTCGTTTGTTGGCCTACTGCGGGTTATGTTTCATTATTTTCCTACAAAACGCGTCGTTTTTCACAGCCTCCCCTTCAGTAAATCTCTCTCATTGTCCATCTCCCCCTCATGATTAGTGATAACCCATAGTTCATCCTCTGTTCATCCACCCTTTCAACCGACCCAACCCTTAGAACCACCAAGGGGCACGAAGAAAAGTGCCGACCGTCGCTGGGTTCGCAGCACAATGCGCTTTTTGGCCAACTTCTGCTGGATGGTTGCCCTCGGAATTACCAATTCCCAGCCCTGGGTCCAGGATTGGTGGTTTATTGTCGGTTTACCTATGAAACATGGTGCTTTTCCATGGTTTTTTGTATGTTTACCAGAGGATACATGAGTTTCTGCGGAAATCATTGCTGGAAACATCGATCTTTGATCAACTTTGACTTGCAGAGAGGATGATGTTGCGATACGTTGCCATCTGTTCCCCTTATTCTGTTATGGGACCGTGCAATGATTTCCGTTGAGCCCTGAAAGAATGAGACGCATCATCGCAGCACATCACTCGATGATACCCCGCCTTGATCAATGGTTCTAGTGGATCGAGCTGTGCAATGCATTTGTATGTATCTCTCTCGACTCATAGCTATATTATATACATCTAAAGTCTAAAGCTATTAATATATCTATATTCATCCATCCATACATCTGGAAGTGTGTGAGAACTTCTTGCACAGTTTGTACTAAGTCACTGGCAAGCCCTCCTCTGATAATCTGTTTACCCAGCCAGCGGACCCAAAGTGGAGAGCACTGCCCCCACAGTTGGATTTAGACATTTACTGCCACCTGGACCCCCCAAAACTGATTGAATTTCCACTACCCTCCGGTAGTCAAACAGGGCTGGAAAATCCCGCATTCATATAGTTCCGCCACGTTCCCATTCATAAACATCCTTTGGGAGATGTCCCGGCTATGTTTCATCGCACTGAAGGGTAATTTATCCTCAGTCATGTGGGAAAAATCTTGGTACCTTCAACTGGCTCAAACGTGGTTAGCTGGAAACCCCTCATGTAGTTCGATGAATTTCTCAGCTATCAACCTCCATTTCGTTCGGGGAATTTCTAGCCCCGCTTGACTCCTGAAGGATGCTTAAAGGATTGACCATCTATTGACCATTCTTAACCACTATTGACCATTTAGTAACTATTATCAACTATTAACCATCTATTCACCATGCATCATTCACCCTTCACAATGCATGGAAACTATGTATTATATAACATGATATAACCATGTGTTAACCATCTATGAACCATTTGTTATTATATTTACTATAGGAAATGCCATCGGAAATGATGGACCTCCACAGCTCCCGCCATCACCAGGCAACTGGGCGCCCGGTTTCTCCGCTTCCGGATCCGTCGCTTGGGAAATCCGCGCGCAGAGTTCGCCCACGCGGCGTTCGTTGAAGTCCTGGTGGGACACGCTGGGCCCTGGAATTGATGAACTGATTAGCGACTGATCAAATATAAGCACTAACTACTTGACAAA
This sequence comes from Cladocopium goreaui, assembly GCA_947184155.2. Taxonomy (NCBI): domain Eukaryota; class Dinophyceae; order Suessiales; family Symbiodiniaceae; genus Cladocopium; species Cladocopium goreaui. Next base: position 233,042 of record CAMXCT020000029.1, read on the forward strand.
ATTTAGGGCCCATCTAAGTAGTCGGAGGATGCCTATAGATGGGCAAATTGAGGTAACTATAGCAGAATTAGATAAGATTTATAGATTTTATAGACTATTTATAGACATATCTAGAGTTGAATGAGTTAGGAAACCAGGAAACCAACTTAATAAGTGGGAGGGGCGCACTTTGTAGGTGATCGGTGAATTTGATATATTCCAATTAAAACAGCGGGTCCACATCCTTCTTGAGAAGGTATTTGATCCCAAAATCATGCTACCAGGACGTATTGGACCCATGAAGGAATACAGGAATTAACTTCTATCTTAGCCGATTGAACAAATGCTACAGCTGCTACAACCCCTGAATTTCATATGGAATCCAGCCAGGAGCAAATCCAGTCTTCAGGTTCCCGGGGTTCACGGGATGTAACTCCGCTCCAGCGACCACAAAATTCCAGCACAAGACTAGAACAAAAATGGATCAGTGGAGAAGAGAATAAGCCATACCGCAAATCTTGTTTTTGCGATCCCATACCAAAAGCCTCTCCATTTTTGACAAAGATCTCCGACATGTCCATATTCAAAGTCCTTCTCATCGCTTAAAGCCGCTCCTTTCGGCTCTCCTTTTGATGCCAGTTCCATTGATCCAGTTCCTGGATCTCCCAAAACTACCGGCGTCTGCGCACCTGAATGCTGACAAAAGTGAGGCCTCCTTCAACCTCATGGAGATGAAAAATGAAGAGCAATGCCAAAGAATCGAAGACCACATCCTCAGACAATGAGTTCACTGACTGCTTCTGGGTATGTAATTGTTTTCGTGCCTCCCAAAAAAATGATAAGTGAAATGATACTTCAATGGAAAACATGATGAACAAGTATCGAATTTATAACCGTGTTTCTTCCTAAAAGAGACATGAATTTGGCATTTGTTGGTTCATACGCTCCCATGTCAGATGACCTCCGACGACCCCAGCTGTGATCCAAGTGCGAATACATCAAAAATAGCCATGAAAAGCTTGGAAAAAACGGAATGGAAAAACCGGGATATCATTAGATATCATATCACATAGAACAATCATTTATCATTAGAACAATCATTAGTAATCATTATCATTAGATTTTATTAGCCATTAAATGAATATATTATATATTACATATATATATATACATTATATTATATATACATATACATATCATTAGCTTCTAGCGAAATTGATGGAGAAATTTGGGGATAGGGGAGGCCGGTGGCAACCTGGGCTTCACCCCAGTAGATAGGACAACTCCTGAAATGGGCACAGGTCTGACGGCAGCAATGTGCTTGGACTGATAGAGGGATGAATGCCAATTTGGGGCATGAATGGGGTCACAAGAGTTGACAAAACATCGATTTGTTGAAAGCTTTTGACCCATACCTCCCATACCCATATTTTATATCGATTGCAATGGTGAAGGTACAGTAAATCAGATGGATAGACCCACCTAAAAGGCCCTTTGTGCTTGGCTGATTGGTGCCTCCCACCCGCGTCATAATACACGGAAAACATCTGGGAGAGTCAGTCAACGCAAACTAGACGAAGATATACAAAAGAATCCCATCACATGTCAATAACCATGACATGATGCACCCAACACTCCAAACTCCAACCCAAATCTTTCGCCAGCCACAGCACTTTTTTAGGATCGCACCCCCCGGTTCCACCCATCCATCCAAGCATCCTTTGGGCCTCCATTGTCACTAAAAATGGCAACCTTCGTCGGAGGGTTGGTGGTGGCTCGGAACCCTGATGTCCAACAGTTCGAATGTGAAATATCGCTAAAACATGGGACGTTGGAATACACACATATAGAAATTACTGGTGTATAACAGGGTTGGAATATGCCCACAACCCAAGAGATCAAATGAAAAGTCCTCCGCTCAACCATCCCTTTCTCAATGCTCGCAGCTCCATCCAAGGAACCATATCAACCAGACCCAGGGTGATGACATAACAAATCATCACACAATCCAGCAATAGGCAGGTCTGCGACCATCGCCCCACATACACTTTTCTTCCTGCGGCAGTGGGTCCCAGGGACCCAAATCGATTTTTGGTCTTGAAATGTCTTGAAGTCTGGTTTCAGCACCAAAATATGTTACCCTCTGGTAATTTAACATAGCTATTGAAAATCACCATTTATCGTGGATTTTCCCTTTGAAAATGGTGATTTTCCATAGTTATGTTAGTTTACCAGATGGTAACAGTTGTTAACTTAGTGACTTAGTTCGATCCCATCCCATCTCCAAGGTCACCAGTGACTCAGTGGGTGAGTCACAACAGCTTCCCATTTTGCTCACCAGCGCACCGGAATCCACGTTGGAGGTGTCATCCTTCCGGCGTTTCAGCCTGGGAATCCACTTGACAAAACGGCGATGTTCGCTCTTGGGAACGATGGCAATAGGATCCACCATCTGATCATATCTGATCCACCTCCCCTATGGATTGCCATTTTGATGGCTGGTATCAACCATCAATCATCATCAATCCATATGGTTGAGCCGCCGAGTAGCTCATCAAACAACGAAGACAGCATGGAATTTTCTTCCGCTGCCTGAAACGAGCAGCACAACCAAACAGCGAGGGTGTTTTTCTGTGTCAAACTTCCACTATGGCCATATATTTGGTTTGACCAACATGGGGAGTATAAAACCAGCCATCTATATATATATAGATATATCTGTGGGAATATAGTCAATGGAATACATGGGGAGTTGCGAAAATGGTCACGTTCCGTTTCGCTGGGATCCATTGGGATCCATTGGGATCCATTGGGATCCATTGGGATCCATTGGGATCCATCAGCCCCGCCTTCTTGATGATGGAAAGGGAATGCAAGCCGATGCAGTAGATGAAACAAAACTCCCTCAGCGAAAAAGGTCGGAAAAAAAATGAGATATTGATAGATATTGACATTATGTGACATTCCTCCCCTGGCTATCAGCTTTAACATCATTCACCTTAGCCATTTGCTATCATCACCTCTATCTGGAGTCACCGGGTTGTGCCATGATGTAGCTGGGCCCATCATGATATCAACTGCAGGGCTGGTGTTTGCCGGTGAAATCCTGAATTCCTAGCAGCTTTCCAGACCGGAAATGAAATCCCTTTATACTGGTTGTTTGATAGGATTTCCCACAATGGATTGTGATTATCCCCAATATATTGGGTGGTACAATTCATCATCCCCCATCATCATCAACCAGCCATCGTTTGTCAACTATATCCCCATTTGTTTGATAGATTTTTTCTAACCACCAAAAAAAGACCTTTATCGATGGTATAACCCGAATCTAATGATCTATCAACAGGAGTCTGAACACTGCTCACCTGGTTGCAAAAACGATCAAACAGTTCACGACTCGTTTTTCTTGGTTGCTCTCCCATGTTTGTTTGTGGGAACCCCATGTTTCGTTTAAAATTAACTTTGGCTGAGTGAACTCCCCAATTCCCGGAATCTCAATCCCATGTTCATTGGTTTCAACTTCCATATTTGCCGGTGAAAGTCAAATGTTCGTTGGCGTTTTCAACACCAATTCCTTTTTGCAAAATTTTTGGGTGAATCGTCACCTGCGAAATGGGTTTGTCTTTAAGTAGGCTACCGACAAGTAGGCAATCAACTTAAAGATGTTAAATACTACATGTAGTTATCTTTGAGTATGGGTGTGTCATCTTTTCTTTATATTATGTAGATGTTGATCTCACTTAGCATTGGGCAATCAACCGTTCATATCCAGTTGGATGTCTCAGCTGCCCTGGTTGAAGGTGAAATCCATTCCAATCAATAAGGTGCACCAGAATCCATTCATGATGGCATCCCCATATATAGTCTATACTGGACTCTCCAGACCCTGCACATAGTGGCTTACCCTCTGGTAGTCAAAGGCGGCTAGAAAGTATATCTAAATGGAGGTTTCTAGCCACAAGTTGGGATTTTCATCCATTTAGTTGGGATATGTTCATTCATTACCCCATTAGGGAAAAGCATTGCCATGGGTCCACATGGGTCCCAAGTCGCAGTAGTCGCCCCAAGAGGTGAGAGACTCCATGGGTGTTGCTGCCGTACTCATATTCCACCTCACATGAATTGGATAGCTGATGGATAAATCTTGCATGTAATGCATATGTATGTATATGCATATGTATGTATCTACATATGTATGTATGTCCGCATATGTATGTATATACATTTACATAAATGTGTATGTACATATATGTGTATGTACATATATGTGTATGTACATATATGTGTATGTACATATATGTGTGTCATGTTCCGTCTGCATGTGTGCACAATGTCTGTATGTCTGCATGTATGCATGCCTATATATATATACACATATGTATACATTTATGTGTGTGCGTGCAGAAATGCATATACACAAATATTATATACAATAAATATATATATATATCAATATATATATGTGTATATATATATATATATACTGTATATATTATACATAAAGCGAGAGAGATGCACATGAGTGAAAACATATAGTGTCCATAGAAATTCATAATCATTAATATATTTTAATGTATGGGATATATTGTAAATAAACAGAACGCATATAAATCAGAGTTTTCAGGTCCACGCTGGTAAGGCACAGCCACAACTGCTGTTTCTGTCAGTAGCTGGGCCTGTCCAATGATGCCCAAGTTTGAAATATCTCAAAATAGAAGATTTTTACCTGGCCATAGCTGGCAATTATATAAACGAACTGGAATATATACACAATACATATCTTGTGCGTGTAAAAATGTACTAGGTAATACTAGGTATACAAAGATTGCATGGCTTACAAAATCAAAGTAATCACAGCATTAAAATCATTCAACTACCCTTCACCAAACATTTTACTCACCGCGCCGATTGTCCAAATTACCAAGTGGCAAAGCGGATCTGGGAGTGGTGGAAATCCCACCTGGGTTGCAGGGGTTGACATTACAGCCTGTAGCATTGCAAAACAACCGGTTATAGATGATTATTATAGCAGCCAAAAAAAAATGTTTCAATTTGATCTTTGATTTTCTGGAAGTCACTTAATTCATCTGAATTCCAAAACCTAAAATGTTCTAAACAACCGTACTTAATCCTAATGTAGCAGATGGCGGTTGCACCCCCCAAAATGAAGGGGATATCCATATTCAATGATACAGATGGTCACAACTAGTAGGCACTCGTCATTGCCGGTGCTCCTGCCTGACCAAAGCTGCAGCCAGGGCACTTGAAGTAGTTTTCCCGCAGAATCGCAAAGGGTGCCACCAGTTGGATCAAGAAAACAACCTGGAGTCATGGTTTGTCGGGTGGCATCAGGTTAGGATATGTCATGGCGGGACACGTGCGAATGGTATATGTTGTCTGGTCAAACCATTCTGACGACACAACCTGAAATAAGGTCATTTTGGGATAGTTACCCTCACCTACGCACCACATAGTCTTGCTAGTGCTAACTTTAGATATGATGTAATGCCAACTTCAGGGATTCACAGAATAGAACATGACAGGTGGATCAAATCCGTGGCAAAACGCAACAACAATTATATATTTGACCCTCACTGAAACCGAATGAATGTGAAAAAAACATCCTCCTGTGAATTTAAGGTGAAGGCTGCGTAACCATTTTGTAGTCAAGAAACGGTTTGCATAGCGTCAAGCTCTACTAAATGGATGTACATGCATGATCGAATTTCACTAGTAAATGTGGGCCCTTGGTTCAGCTGAAGTGCAAGATGTTGATATATTTTCGAAGTCTTTTAAGAGACCAACATGACTCGACTAACATATCAATTTTACCTCTCTACTAAATTGTGGATCATGGGTCTAGAGATGTTTACTTGATTTTTATTGAAAATCATGATTCTCTACTAAATGGTTTCTGCAATTTTCACTGTAAATTTTTGGTTCACTTTCCGGGACCCAGGTCATAGCATTTACTAGGGGAAATTCACACGGGGATTTAAAAAAACGCATCTTTGTGTATGGTGTTCACCATCTATAGTAACCATGGTGAATGTTCCATTTCAAATTGGTTTGGCCAAAGGGTGCTGAATGACTGAATGTTGATCATCTCTACGATGCGCCCAAATTCTCCCACTAGACATGATGAACCAAATGATATACCATCCGCAATCAAAATAGACCGTACCAGGACTTGGGGATTGGAAGACTAGGTTCCAACCTAGAAACAGAAACTATATTATATACATATATGTTCATACATGCATGCATGCATTACATTACATTACATTACATTACATTACATTACATTACATTACATTACATTACATACATACATGCCTACCATTAAATTACATTACATTACATTAAATTACATTACATTACATTGAATTACATTACATTACATTACAATACATACATACATACATACACACATATATATATACATATATACACATATATATATATGATTCCCCACCTGCCAGGTGAGGGTCTCTAGATCTTAACAAAGGTGCAACTCCTCACCTCCTCTTCCTTTATTCCCTCCGGTTCTCCTCTCCTCTCGTGCTCTCCTTGTCCTTTTTCTTCTCCTCTGCCAGCTCGTCGTGTCTGTCGGCTGTGCCAGAAGCAAGTGCCAGAAGCTCATCGCCAGCTCCAGCTCAGTCTGGGCACGCGTGGCTACGAACCTTACCGCGAGCTCTGGATGCAGCTGGGCACGCATGGGCCCGAACAGAGACCAGGAAGAAAGTCAGAATAGCTGCCAGAAAGAATGCCAGATTGAATGCCAGAAGATATGTCAAATAGAATGCCAGATAGAATGTCAGAACATATGCCAAATAGAATGTAATCAAAATAGAATGCCAGAATGCATGCCAGATAGAATGCCACATAGAATGTAAGAATATATGTCAGATAGAATGTCAGGATACATGACAGATAGAATGTCCAAATGTATGTCAAATAGAATGCAAGAATAATATGTCAAGTAGAATGGCAAATAGAATGTCACAATACAGTATATGTCAGGTAGAATGTCAGTTGGTGGGGTCACTCGAAGAAAGCATTTTTTCTCAGGGTGTAGCTGTATGTTGTCCCTTTTGGCCTCATCCTGATGTGGCGATCATTGGAAGGTAGTGACATCGTCCAGCCCTTCGAAGCAAAATAGATGGTCAATTGATAATTATCTTTTTTAATGGATGCGGCTAATAAATATGACAATGAACGACAATGATATGGTAGCAATCCAACATTACGTTGAGGTCCGCCTCATTTGTGGTCGCTGCTGCTTACGATCCTCAGTTTATCCGGATGTTTATCCCATTATTGGTCGGTCATGTTGGGTTAAGTATGGTGGCCTTATGTCTTTAAACCCCATACCGTACCCATCTTTGGTAGGTTTGATTCCCTTCATCCGAGCTATCATTCCAGTGACGTCGCGATGAAGTCAGGTCGTTGCCAAAACAAAGTTGAGTTTGCAACGTTCCAAGTCACAGCCGAATGCCCAGGGTCAAACTAATGCATCATCATGTCAACCACAGAGGGGGCAACAGTAGTTGGGAAAGTTCACTCCCTCACTCACTGACCAATGCTTTCGTTCAATCAATTCTTCCATAATTTATTCCTTTATTTTTTCTGCATCTCGCGCGAACAAGTCCTTCGATGCATCGCTCATGCCAGGGACGTTAAGCGATCGGCCGCAGCGCATCGCAGGTAATTCAATGCATGTCATCATATTTCATCCATATTTCATCCATATATCATCCATATTTCATCCATATTTCATCCATATATCATCATTATTTCATCCATTTACTGTATCATCCATATATCATCCATATATCATCCATATATCATCCATATTTCATCCATATATCATCCATGTTTCATCATTATTTCATCCATTTACTGTATCATCCATATATCATCCATATTTCATCCATATGTCATCCATATATCATCCATATTTCATCCATATTTCATCCATATATCATCATTATTTCATCCATTTACATCCATATATCATCCATATTTCATCCATATGTCATCCATATATCATCCATATTTCATCCATATGTCATCCATATATCATCCATATTTCATCCATTTACTGTATCATCCATATATCATCCACATTTGATCCATATTTCATCCATATTTCATCCATATATCATCATTATTTCATCCATTTACTGTATCATCCATATATCATCCATATTTCATCCATATTTCATCCAAATTTCATCCATATATCATCCATATTTCATCCATATATCATCCATAAATCATCCATGTATCATCCATATATCATCCATATATCATCCATATTTCATCCATATATCATCCATGTATCATCCATATATCATCCATATATCATCCATATTTCATCCATATATCATCCATGTATCATCCATATATCATCCATATATCATCCATATTTCATCCATATATCATCCATGTATCATCCATATATCATCCATATATCATCCATATTTCATCCATATATCATCCATGTATCATCCATATATCATCCATATATCATCCATATATCATCCATATATCATCCTTATATCATCTATATGTCATCCATATTTCATCTATATGTCATCCATATTTCATCCATATATCATCCATATATCATCCATATATCATCCATATATCATCCATATATCATCCATATATCATCCATATATCATCCTTATATCATCTATATGTCATCTATATGTCATCTATATGTCATCTATATGTCATCTATATGTCATCTATATCCATCATTCTCAAAATTGGTTCATCCTCTTCCAATCATTTTTGTGACGGGAAGCCGGAGCCCAAAGTAGTGCAACCAGCTTCGTTTCTTGCCACCCAGCGCCTGATCCGATGCAGGAATTCAACCAGAATTTGAGGGAATTCTATGGGAATTGTTGGCTTTAAAGGAAGATTTTTACAGCATTATTGGGCACACCTGAATTGTGATGAATATGATGAATTGTAGCAGCACCTGTATATTTCATAGATCAGGATGGCGTACTTTTAAGGATCTCACATGAGATATACTGTACCAGTACCCAACGATGGTCATCACAAGGAGACACGCCGTGCACTGATAGGGAACGGCTGCAACCAAAATCCACTTTCGGCCAAATCGCGTCTTTCCAAATTTGACGAAAAGCACGGTAGTTGCCGCCAAATACCGAATCAATTTTGTCAGCGGCATTCTGTTCAGGCATGCAGCCCAACCCAGGTCCTATCTGGAACATCTGAATCTGAAAACAGAATTTGAAAAAGAAAAACAACTCATCCCCAAAAACTCTGTTTGATCTGGACAGCCCAATGTGTTGTGCATGTCTTGAATTGGGGGGCCCACCACTGGTCAAATGATGTCAAATGCTGACGGTTTCGATGGGTCATCCAAGTTGCCCAATAGCGGTAAATGTTGCTTTTGATCGGCGTGAAGCTAACCTCAAGCTGTAGCAACTGTTTCGAAAAACTACGGGCCTGATCTTTCTTCGGGGAAAACCGTTTTGGATGGTTTTTGGGGGCTACCAATTGCAAAGAAAAAACCATGGCCATGGCAATCTGCACAGAGTAATGTACTACTTTGAGGGTTCCAAGCATCCACTACAAATCAAGAGCCAGAAAACAGAGCCTGCACTTCCAAGACACATTTAGTTCTTGCATCTTGCAAACCAACATGGAACCTAACGGTTTCATACGGTTTCACGGCGAGGTTAAGCCGAGCTTCAGGTGGCTCTGGCAACGCGCTCACCTTGAACGCCAAATCTCGCAAGCTCTCACTGTTCTCCACCAGGTGATCTGGGCCACATTGGGGGTTCGGGAGGCCATGACCAACCAATTCTAACCCATTTCCCACCCAGCGTAGGCTTAGTGGCTATGATTCACATTTTCAACAGTTCTGATCCTTCGTCCTTTTTTGCATCAAACGACAGTAGCCTGTTTGGGGGGCAGAAAAAATCGATATACGCATCTCTCTCAGGAGCATACGCACAAACAAGCACGTATCTATATATCTGAAAGTGAACGTATTTTTCAGTTTGTGTCATTGAAAGATTCATATTCTATGGGCCTTGCCCAGCCCACCCATATCCCCTCATGTATGGTATGTTGACATTTACTTCAAGCACACCACAAAACTAGGTCATTCTGGCAATAAATGTTGGCAAATATGCAATATGCCAGACATGGGCTGGCAAATGGGAAATCCAAATTCTCTTTTAACTACTTTCATCAATCTGCAAAAGGTCAAATTGAGCCCGACTCTTGAACTCTTGAACGCAAACATGTACCCTCCGGTAATCAAACCTGGCTAGCTCTAAAGTCGTCCATTTAGTTTGAAATATGTTCAATGATATTTCCCATTCAAACTTTCAAACCTACATTTTGTTGTAACTTCGCAGCTAGTCATGCTTCAGCGAAAGGTCAAAAACCTCAGCCCAGCACTGAACTTCTCTTGCCGCTGCTGCTCCTGCTCTTCCATCAACCGATCATCTGTCTTTGCTTCTTCCCTTGGTCCCGATGGCCCGCGAGATGCTGGAAAAGTTTCCCATAGGGTTTTCGTCTGGCAATCAAACGGGGAACAGAAATTTTGAAACATGTTGAAACATGTTGAAACAACCCCATGGAAACTTTGATCCTGGAGCAGGCCCGGAACTCGAAACAGCACCTCGTCAGCCAAGCAACGCTTCCTTGTGGCTTCCTTCTTCCTGCGGTCTACTGAGACGCCCAGGTGACTGGTGATGAGATTTACCCGCCCTTCCATACTTAGGTCCAGCAGAAACCTGCATCCAGCTGCAGGTCTTTAGGTGAAGTGAATATCATGGGCGTTTTGGGTGCCAATCTCCCGATATCTCCCGACACAGCAGCTACCAGCAGCTTCTTTTTCTCTCAACCATGGACACGGCATCAAGACATATGAAAGCCTTCAACAGCCACCGATTCTTTGATCGTGCCTTCAAGAATAAGAATGGAAATGCTTTTCAGGCATCCCGCTCGAATCACAATCTTGTCGAAGCAAGTCGTCCCAATCAAAGGCGCACATCGCTCACCTGCAAGCTTTTGAAACCACAATTTCTTCTTGTTGAAGCCCTCCACATGCTCTTTTGAAGGAACCAGTGAAGAAGCGGAGCAGCTGGTTCAAGGTATTCTGGACAGGTGCGAGGCCCTTGTTTTTCTTGCTGAAGTGTCTAGCACTTTCTTCTCATCCTCGGACCACCCACCTTTATATTGGGCGGCCTCAGTCATGCGACATTCACTTCCGAATCTCCTTCCACCAGCTGCCGCAAGGTTTCAGCATCCGCTTCATTCCAAAACGTGGCTCTGAAATGACTTGGCGGAAGCCCTTTACCATTGCAGTCACAGGAGCCTCAAAGAGGGCTCAAAGTTCATAAATGCTGAAATGTCTGGTCTCACCCGAAGTTAACTCACAAGACTCCCTCTCCCTCTCTCTCTTAGCAATGAAGCCATGGGTCAGCAACCCGTCACTGCTAAGTCCCGTGGCACATCCGCACTCAAACTCTCACCTGTGAAAGCATCTTCAGGGCCTGTTCCAACAAGGATTCACCACCTTAGGGCCGCATGTTGAGCTCGGAAAGTATCTGTCCAAAAGCATCTTTCAGGCATTGCCAAAGATAGGAAAATGTGGACGTGACACCAAAGATATCCAAAGATCAAAAATGTGCATTGGTTTCTTACCACATCTTCGATAGCCAAATCAACTGGCCACTAGCAGCTCAAGAATGGGCTCCGGCGACGGACAAGCGACTCATATAGGAAAGGCATGCGTAGCAGCAGAACAGCAAGACTACTTCGAAACAGTCATGATATGTATATATTTATTTATTTATTCATTTATTTATTTATTTATATATTTATTTATTTATTTATTTATTTATTTGTTTGTTTGTTTGTTTGTTTATTTATTTGCTATATTTATATATTATAGTTATGTTTAAGTGTATATTTATATATATATACATCTCTCTACAAATATTAGATAGTTCATACCAAACTGTGAAATACATTACCTGTTCAGCCATCTTTGGGCCGAGGCTCAACAGCACCACGCACACTCTGGTGAGGACCATGTTGGAATTGGAGTTGGCAAACGGAAATGGGATCAACAACACCAGTTGACTTGAGCAATCACTGAGATGGCGGTTGGTTGACAGGCAGGCTACTGCTCAACAAACGGTATGACGAATTCTACCCGTGAGGGTCTTGCCATGGCAACACTACAAGCATGTGGCAAGATGACGCCTGAAGCCAGCATCTAACTTCTCACCAACCAAGGCTACCTGGAGCAAACATTTGTCTAAATTCTTGTTAATTCGTGTTTTTGGAAATTTTGTTAATTGTTGGCGCAACCATCCCAATTTTGGAAGCTGCCAATTCCCGGCGCTTCAACCATCCCAGGTTTTAATTTTCACTTTTCTTGGCTCCGCCATCCCATTGTTGATGTGTTGGCAGCCTTTGGCGCAGAGCACTCCCACGTTCAGATTTCCGGATGTTTTTTGTGTTTCTCTTGATGGTTCAGCAATCCCATTTTCTTTTGAGAGAGGGACGCCACCAGGGCCCCATTTTTACAGTGTTTTGTGACGTTTTTTTGATAAATTGAGGTTATTTCTACTCATAGTTTTTGTTCTTGGTTTTTTCTATGTTGTTTATATGTTTTTGTTTCTGTTACCTATTGTATATGTCATTTGGTTCTGGAAAGTTCATATAGAATAACATAGTAGGGGTGGAGACAGGGCTCATACCCTTGGTTCTACATTGTAGTAAATACACAAATGGCAAGTAGCAGATTCAATATGTGCATCATCATATGAACATGTAACATGCATATGTATATATATATATACACAGCTGTGTTACAATACCCGAAAATGATCAATGAGAAAAGCTAAGCAAATCTCATAGTCCATGTTGAACAAGTGCAGTGCCCGTTTTCACATCACCCTATGAATTTGCTCATGCAACTGTATTACAATTGCTTAGTACCCGGAAAAAAACTAAAGTACAGCAGTTGTAGTTACAAAGGGTATATCAGGGATTGACACCTTACAGGACTCAAGTTTTGTCCCAAGATGAACCCAAGCGTGAACAGATTTCAATGGCTCTACTAAGTCTTGCAATAAAGTGCAAACTTCATCACAAACTAATAATGATCATGAAAAGGCATGGGGCAAATCACTCTTCTCACATATGCACAGTGCAAACTCATTTTTTCAACCTTTTATATAGTGCGCATGGAATATATAAGAATGCTTAGAACCAATCTTGGAACAACATGGCTAAATCAATCTTACATGCACGTAGCAGTGATCAGCTTCAACCCATCACATGCATGGCCATTCCAGACACTTAGAGTCTCATGTAAGAAATTTTGGCAATCAATTGCGTATACATGTGTAGTCTTGTCTAGGGCCTACCTGAACTTGTACATGTGTCTCCGGTAAGCCAACAATGCAGGTAAACAGGAAATTTTGCAAATACTGTCACATACAAGCAGCACTAGCTACAAAAGCAGATAGCATACCAAAAAACACACAAAAAAAAAATAGTTCTAGACTCTTTGGAAGGGGGGCGGGTCCCAGCCAAGACTCTCTGAAAATTATGTTGTTGAGTTGTTGTTGTTTTTTTTGTTTTTTTTGGTTTCCAAGGTTTTTTTTGGTTTTGGTCACCGTCAGCCATCTGCACCTTTCTGTACACTGGCCGTTTGGTGTCTTCATGCGTTCAAGCTTGCAGGAACCAATCGTTTAACCACTGCAGCTATGAACATACTGGGTCTGAGGATCAAGACTGCGCGTTCCAATTTTGAAATGTTCGGCCATGTCCTAGATAATAACCTTAGTTTCATGCTATACTTTTTTGAAACACATGTTGCATAAATTGGTGGTACACTTTGCTGAAGTAATACGACTATCTTCTCAAGCATTATTGCATCATCGATGGAATCTGCTGTCGACTCATGTCACACTTTCTTGGAGGGATGCTACACAGATTTGCCAAGAAACTATTCTTTTTTAAAACTACATATACATACATACATACATACATACATTAATTACATACATACATACATACATACATTACATACATACATACATACATACATAACAAACATACATACATACATACATACATAACATTACATACATACATACATACATAACATTACATACATACATACATAACATTACATACATACATACATAACATTACATACATACATACATAACATTACATACATACATACATACATACATACATACATACATTACATACATACATACATACATACATACATACATACATACATTAATACATTTAATACATTACATACATACATTACATACATTACATACATTACATGCATTACATACATTACATACATTACATACATTACATACATTACATACATTACATACATTACATACATTACATACATTACATATATTACATACATTACATACATTACATACATTACATACATTACATACATACATACATACATACATACATACATACATACATACATACATACATACATACATACATACATACATACATTACATACATACATACATACACACACACATACATACATACATACATACACATACATTACATGCATACATACATTACATTACATTACATTACATTACATTACATTACATTACATACATACATACATTACACACACATACACACACACACATACACACACATACATACATACATACATACATACATACATACATACATACATACATACATACATACATACATACATATGTGCATCTTCAAAGGAAGGCTTCCCTTGATTGACACGAATGCTGCACAGCTTGCAGTAATATGACATTTTTTTCCGAGCAAATGCTGCACTAGTTTGAAAGAGATATTGTAGGCAATTGTGCTACTGCACTCTTTGCATAGGCATGTAGCACCTGTTTACATTGCCATAATTATATTTGAATATGTTTGCATTAAGATTTACTATTTATAATTACAATTTGTGTTGCATTGTTTGAAGCCATATTCTACTTTGCTTACAAAGATAAGATATTGCACATTGTGAAGGCCTTTTGAAAGTCGAGTCACATACCACCCTTTTCAAAACAAAACAACATTTCCATAGAACAGTTGTACTCTTTCAAAGGCCATATTGCAGAAGGTGGCGCAATACTTGCTTTACAACAAAAAACGCATGTATTTAAACAGGCGTTTGCATCATCAATGGAATCTACAGTAAGCTCTTGCTACACTTCCTTACAATAATGTTGCACACTTTGCAAACAAGAATCTGCACTTTCAACGGTAAAACACATGTTTCAATGAATGTGTCACTAAGATGGCACCCTTTTCAAAGCCATGCTGTTGTAATTCAAGAATAGATTCAATCTTGCAAAACAGCATGCTACATTTTCCTACAGGAATGTTATGATTTCTGAAATCATTCAGTATATACATAGGAGGGTTCTCCTTGAAATTGGGAAGTAATGCTACACATATTTCAAAGAATGCAACAATGTTTGCAAAAGGTTGTTGCATACATGGAGGAAT
This sequence comes from Cladocopium goreaui, assembly GCA_947184155.2. Classification (NCBI taxonomy): domain Eukaryota; class Dinophyceae; order Suessiales; family Symbiodiniaceae; genus Cladocopium; species Cladocopium goreaui. Next base: position 248,597 of record CAMXCT020000029.1, read on the forward strand.
GGTGTTCTTTATGCAAAGTCATTTTACAAGTTGCCTGTTTAAAATGCACATTTTTTAATGTTACTTATCTTTCAAACAATGCCACACTTGTTGCAAAGGGTTGATGCATTGAGGAATTGTATTCTTTATGCAAAATCAATTTAAAAGTGCAGTTTGCAAATTTATGTTTCCTTCATTGTTTATAGAGATCATATTGCATAAATTGGTCCCTGTTTAGAATGCACATGTCCAAAAGAACTATTGCATATGTTGAGGGAAACTCCTGTAGAGATGTAGTCTATACATTTTTGAAGCAATGCTGCACTCTTTGGAAAGGCATTTGCACTTGTTTGTCTTGTTGTTTTTATTTATTATTAATGTTTGTTTTGGCTGAAACTATGTATCTATGTAGGACATTGGGAGGGCTGTTGAGAATGCACAGCAACACCTATGAAACAGCGCACTCCCACAGCTTGCCACTGTCAAATATATATAATACATATAGAGAGAGAGAGAGACTAAGGGAAGTCAAATAAATATATAGATATATACACATATGGTCTACGGGAGGGTCCCCCCAATGTTTTTTTTGGGACTGACCCTCCCTTAGACCATACATGCATATATTTATGTATATTTTTTAATGTTCCCTAGAATCAATCACTTTCTTCCTATGCATTCTGAAGCTTCAGACTTTCCAAGACGCTCTATATAATCAATTAAATTTATTCTTAATTCAAAAAAACAAACGATACCTTTTTGGATACTCAATGAGAAAGCTGTAAAGCAAACATATTTGTCTTCTAAATGTGTTGTTTAAACACACCTCAAAACACTGCATTTTTAGAAACGTGGTAAACTGGGGCCCTCCTGACGTCCTTTTCTGTTTCTTTTTGTTGATCATCTCCTGGTGTTTCAACCATTCTATCTTAAAAAAATGTGTGCTTGCCACTGGTGTTTTACAAACATCCCGGTATAGGATGTGAGTTTATACCTTCTGCCTCAACCATCCCATTGTGAGGGCCTCTCTTGGCCATTGATGCTTCAGCCGTCGGCCATTGCTTTGGTTTTTGTCGATTCTTGGTGCTTGAAGCAAGCATCCCATGTTGGGAATTCTCGTTGCTGGCCATTGCTAGTGCTTCATCCTACCATGTCTCAGAGGTTTTCCCATTTCAGCCTGAGATACAACAGCAAGGCTATGCAAGGCTCGCATGAGCTTTCTGTTCTGCACATGTCCGATCAATTTTCCACGGCGCCGCTTCTCCGTGCTACGCGAGATAGAAGCCTTCAGATGCCACGGACTCTTTGATCATGTCTTCGAGTGTGGAGGTGTTCGTAAGGCAGCCAGCCGGAACCAGCAGCATGTCGAAGCAAGTCTTCCCAACCAATGGAGCACATCGATCATTGACCACGAGCTGGAAGGTGACCGGCTTCCTGAACAAGCTGAAGCCCGCAGGGGGCGGCTTGAAGGAACCGGTGAAGAAGCGCAGAAGTTTATTCAACGTGTTCTGGAAAGGAGGGACGCCCTTGCCTTTCTTGGCAAGGTCAAAGAGGCTATCGGTCAGCACTTGCTTCTGCTCCCTCGTCCAATCGCCCTTGAAATGACTGGCTTCAATGAGGCCTGCCACGTCGACTTCCGAATCTCCTTCCACCATGTACTGTAAGTCCCATTTGTCCACCTCCTTCCAGAACGCAGCGTCTGAGACCACTTCGCGGAAGCCCTTGACCAATTCAACCACAGGAGCCTCACATGAAAAACATTTTTGAAATTGGACGAAAGAAGTACTCAAACTGGGGGGCCTAACTTAAGACTGAAAAACATGCATACCACGGCCTGGAAGTCTTGCCCCCATTTGCTTTTGCACTTCATCGAGGTGTACTCGCGGGCTCTATCGAATGGAACAAGGTCGTCAGCTTCGATGCCCTGGGACAGAACGTGGAACCGTCCAACGCTGTGTGACATGCTGGGTGCTACTTCTGTCAAAGCTGTCTGTCCTTGTGTTTTACTCTCTGTGGCTTGGTCCCGTTGCACCCTCTTATTGACATGTATGGTAATGGCTTGCCTCTGCTCTCTCTCCGGCTTTCTTTCTTTTTTTCTGTCTTTCTTCCTTTTTTTTTCTTTTTTTCTTTCTTTCTGTTTTTCTTTCTTTCTCTCTGTGTGTCTTTCTTTCTTTGATCCTTTCTTTCTGTTTTTATTGTCCTTTTGTATTTCTTATTATTTCTTTACCTTGTTTTTTTTTCTCCCCCACCTGCCAGGTGAGGGTCTCTAGGTTTTATCAGAGTTGCTTGCCTCCTTCCTCCTCCTTCCTCTTCCTTCCTCCTCCTTCCTCCTCCTTCCTCCTCCTTCCTCCTCCTTCCAGCTCCAGATCTCAGTGGACACTGCAGGACCTCAACTGCGAGCTCCTCCAAATCTCAGTGGGCACTGCCAGACCCCAACTGCAAGCTCCGCTGCATCTTTGCCATGCAAGATGTTTTGGTTTATGCTTCGTTTTGGTCTGGTTTTTTGGCTTTGGGATCCAGCTAGCTTCCCACCCTCAGGATATGTCTGCATATGTCTGCATCCATTTCTTGGAAAGCTGCCACAGGGTCTGGTGGCCTAAGAGCTAAACTGGTTAGCCTTTCTTTGTTTCAAAATGCCCAGTGGGCAAAAATGCTGCTTATCGCGCCTGTGGTGCCAAAGAGCCCCATTCAGTGTACAAGTATTCCCACATCTCTTTGCTGCGGTATAGGGGTTTGTAGCAGCTATCCTGCGTGTACCTGGAGCAAGCAGCAAGCCCAAAATAAATAACGTGAGCCGGCAATCTGATGCACATAAATTTGTTTGCTCTTGGGATTCCAACCTTACCGCGGACACAAAACCGGTTTGACTTCGTTGAAGAAAATCCCCCTCGCCTGCTCGACTCAGGGTCTTGGATCTCATCACAGCTCTGCCATCCATAGGTCCCCAGCTCGTGTGGCCGTCGCAAACCGTAGATCCCGGCCAGCCATTCGCATTCTGGGATGATATCCTCATCCTGCAGATTGCATCTGGTTGCTCAACAGATGACGTGGTGTGGTTCTGTCCAAGGCTTTGTTGTAGGAATTCGCAATATGATGGTGTTCATATATATATATATGTATATATACGTGCGTCTAGTATTACATACATAATGTTGTGAAAATGAAAAAATACATACATACATACATGCATGCATGCATACATACATTGCATTGCATTGCATTGCGTTGCGTTGCATTGCATTGCATTGCATTGCATTACATTACACTACATTACATTACATTACATTACATACATACATACATACATTAAATACATACATAACATAACATAGCATTACACTACACTACACCACACTACATTAGATTACATTACATTACATGACATTGCATTGCATTGCATTACACACATACATACCTACCTTACCTTACCTTGCCTTGCCTTACCTTACCTTACATTACATTACATTACATACCATTACATTACATTACACTACATTACCTTACATTACATTACATAACATTACATAACATTACATACCATTACATACCATTACATGCCACTACATACCATTACATACCACTACATCCCATTACATGCCCTTACATTCCATTACATACCAGTACATGCCATTGCATACCATTACATACCAGTACATACCATTACATACCATTACATACCATTTCTTACCATTACATACCATTACATACCATTACATGCCATTACATCCCATTACATACCATTACATACCATTATATACCATTACATGCCATTACATGCCATTATATACCATTACAGGCCATTAGATGCCATTACATGCCATTACATACCATTACATGCCATTACATGCCATTACATGCCATTACATGCCACTACATACCATTACATACCATTACATACCATTACATACCATTACATGCCATTACATACCATTACATGCCACTACATACCATTACATACCACTACATCCCATTACATGCCATTACATGCCATTACATACCATGACATGCCACTACATACCATTACATCCCATTACATTAAATTACACTACATGACATTACATGCCATTACATGCCATTACATGCCATTACATGCCACTACATACCATTTCATACCATTACATACCGTTACATACCGTTACATACCATTACAGACAATTACATGCCATTACAGGCCATTACATACCATTACATACCACTACATCCCATTACATGCCATTACATGCCATTACATACCATGACATGCCATTACATGCCATTACATGCCATTACATACCACTACATACCATTACATTACATTACATCACATTACATTGCATTACATTGCATTAAATACCATTACATACCATTACATGCCATTACATACCATTACATACCATTACATACCATTACTTTCCATTACATACCACTACATACCATTACATACGACTACATACCATTACATACCATTACATACCATTACATTACATTACATTACACAACATTACATACCATTACATACCATTACATACCATTACATAACATTACAAACCATTACATACCATGCCATACCATGCCATACCATTACATACCATTACATGCCATTACATACCATTACATACCATTACATGCCATTACATCCCATTACATACCATTACATACCATTATATACCATTACATGCCATTACATGCCATTATATACCATTACAGGCCATTAGATGCCATTACATGCCATTCATGCCATTACATGCCACTACATACCATTACATACCAGTACATACCATTACATACCATTATATGCCATTACATACCATTACATGCCACTACATACCATTACATACCACTACATCCCATTACATGCCATTACATGCCATTACATGCCATTACATGCCATTACATACCACTACATACCATTACATACCATTACATACCACTACATACCATTTCATACCATTACATACAGACCGCTTATTGAGCCCTTATTAAGTAACAGCTTTTCCACAAATTTCCAAGGCACTGGGCCATGAGAGGGTCCAGTTCACTTTAGTAGTTTTGTTCTCAGGGTTCACATTGATCAAATTTTTCCAGAGCTGATCTTGGAGCCAAGAGAAGGAAGAAAAACATCCTACAAATGTTTTTCTCTTTATCTTCCTCCTCCCCTTCCCCTTCCTCTTCCTCTTCCTCTTCCTCTCCCTCTTCCTGTTTCTCTTCTTCCTCCTCCTTTTTCTTCTTTCTCTTTCTCTCTTTCCCTTTCTCTTTCTCTTATTACAGCTTGAATAAAGAACTTAAGGTGGAAACGGTAACGCAATCAACATGCTGAACCCACTCACTACAAGGTACTACAAGCACTGCAAATATCACAAGTTCATCGGCAAAAAAAACTAGACGACGGTTGGCCCGAGAGCGAAAAAGATGTTTTTCAAGCAGCTCTGAGGATGGTAATCGTAAAAAATAGTCGGTGAATAGTTGGTGATTTTTATATGAGCTATGGAAAGATATGGTGTGAAAAAGTAAGATTGATTAAGAAGAGGATACTTGGTAAAGGGCATCAGATGACACGTGTCTTGCAACCACAGAGAGAAAGAGGGAGGAGTGAGAGAGAAAATGAAAGGGCGGTAGAACTCTTTCGCTAGAAATATAATGTGAGCAACAAAAATGCACAGGAGGCTCGGTACCATGATGCTGCGAACGACATGTGTTATCTCATTTTACTATTGTAATTCCTACACACACTGCCGAAAAAGCTCGGTACCGTCATTCCTCGGATGTGAAGAAACGCGACGCTCTTATACAGAGACGCTTTTACACACACAAACGCTTTTACACACAGACACTTGTACACACAGACGCTTTTACACACAGAGGCTTTTACACACAGACTCCTTTACACACAGACGCTTTTGCACACAGACACCTTTACACACAGACGCTTTTACACACAGACACTTTTACGCACAGACGCTTTTACGCACAGAACATGGCTCCGACCAAACGATTCTTTTGTAGAAAATGCAGTTGAATGCCGCTCGCACAGACTTGTGCGGTAAAACTCCATGCTTGAATTGGAACAATCAGAAAACACAATCACCAAAGAATGACTGCAACACCATGTCCACAGAGACAGAACACAGACACCTTTACACACAGACCATTTTACACACAAACGCTTTTACACACAGACACTTTTACACACAGACCATGTTACACACAGTCACTTTCACACACAGGAGCTTTTACACACAGACGCTTTTACACACAGAAGCTTTTACACACAGACGCTTTTACACACAGAAGCTTGTACACACAGAAGCTTTTACACACAAACGCTTCTGCACACAGAAGCTTTTACACACAGGAGCTTTTACACACAGACACCTTTACACACAGACCATTTTACACACAAACGCTTTTACTAAACACAGAAGCTTTTACACACAGACGCTTTTTACACACAGTCGCTTTCACACACAGAAGCTTTTACACACAGACGCTTTTACACACAAAGCTTTTACACACAGACGCTTTTACACACAGACGCTTTTACACACAGACGCTTTTACACACAGAAGCTTTTACACACAGACGCTTTTACACACAAACGCTTCTGCACACAGAAGCTTTTACACACAGGAGCTTTTACACACAGACCTTTACACACAGACCATTTTACACTGCTTTTACACACAGACACTTTTACACACAGACCATGTCACACACAGTCACTTTTACACACAGAAGCTTTTACACACAGACGCCTTTACACACAGACGCTTTTACACACAGGAGCTTTTACACATAGACACCCTTACACACAGACCATTTTACACTGCTTTTACACACAGACACTTTTACACACAGACCATGTCACACACAGTCACTTTTACACACAGAAGCTTTTACACACAGACGCCTTTACACACAGACGCTTTTACACACAGGAGCTTTTACACATAGACACCCTTACACACAGACCATTTTACACTGCTTTTACACACAGACACTTTTACATACAGAAGCCTTTACACACAGAAACATTTACACATAGACTTGCCCGTGACACCTCAAAATCATAATTTTTCCTCAGTTTTTGACGTCCAACGTCCGTTTCGCGCGAAAGGGTTGCGATGGACGCCTCAAACTCGCTTTTTTTCCTCAGTTTTTGACGTCCAACGTCCGTTTCGTGCGAAAGGGTTGCAATGGACTAACTAGACTCGCAATTTTTCCTCAGTTTTTGACATCCAACGTCCATTTCGTGCGAAATGGTTGCCCGTGACACCTCAAAATCGCAATTTTTCCTCAGTTTTTGACGTCCAACGTCCATTTCGTGCGAAAGGGTTGCGATGGACACCTCAAACTCGCAATTTTTCCTCAGTTTTTGACGTCCAACGTCCATTTCGTGCGAAAGGGTTGGTGCGAAAGGGTTGCGTTTCGTGGCGCTCCGGCCGCACCGCCCCCGCCTTAAGAGAGAGATAGAAAGAAGAGCGAGAGGAGATCTGCAGATGTGAGGGTGTGAAGATCTAGATCTGCACATGTGAAGGTGTGAAGATGTAGATCAGCAGATGTGAGGGTGTGAAGATGTAGATCAGCAGATGTGAGGGAGTGAAGATGTAGATCAGCAGGTGTGAGGGTGTGAAGATGTAGATCAGCAGATGTGAGGGTGTGAAGATGTAGATCGGCAGATGTGAGGGTGTGAAGATGTAGATCAGCAGATGTGAAGGTGTGAAGATGTAGATCAGCAGATGTGAGGGTGTGAAGATGTAGATCAGCAGATGTGAGGGTGTGAAGATGTAGATCAGCAGATGTGATGGTGTGAAGATGTAGACAGCAGATGTGAAGGTGTGAAGATGTAGGTCAGCAGATGTGAGGGTGTGAAGATGTAGATCAGCAGATGTGAAGGTGTGAAGATGTAGATCAGCAGATGTGAGGGTGTGAAGATGTAGATCAGCAGATGTGAGGGTGTGAAGATGTATTACAACGGCTGCTTTTTTTACGAAGAACCCTTCGCAGGCGCTCTCGGGAAATAGATTTCAATTGTCGCCAATTGAAATCCTTACTTAAATGCGAGATCGTATTTTTCTGGGGAGGAGTTTTTTGACACCCAACCTGAAAGAGGGTATAGCTACTGTTTGAGGGGGGGTACACACAAATCAGGACGAAACGTTATTCTACTCTAAGCTAAGCTAATCTAATGTATCAGCTATGCACATGTCCAGGCCAATGATCCTCCAATGCAGCATGAAGCCACGACGCAGCAATGGTAAATGGCACAAGCAATAAGCAATACGGTTGACAGAGCAGCCTGTCCTGGTATGCATTTGGCGCGGGCTCTGGTGCAACTGCCCGACCAGCAACGATGCTCTCGTAGATGACGCTGTGAAAGCTTGCCGGAGAATGGCCCACACTCGAGATGATGTAAGCCCTTGCCATCCATCGGCCCAAGAAGTTGAAGCGTTCAAGCGCAGAAAGCTTCTGAAGGCCTGGGCCGACAGCAAAAGCTCCGAAGTCACCGGACATCCACGAAGACCAAAAATCATCGTCACTGCCGCGCTCGAAGCTGAGGATAGGAATCAGATTGCCAGAGGGCAAGGCCTCCAACAGAAATTGCGGTGCCTCTGTGCGAGAGCACTCTCCAAACCTTAGGCGTCAAGAGAGCCAGTTGAAAGTCTTCAGCCCGTTCCGTCACAAACAGAACTTGGACAGCTCCAGTTTCTACATCCAAAAGGCCGGCAGGATCATGCAGGATCCCCTGTTTTTGTATGTTTTTATATGTTTTTGGTGGATCTGATATCATATGTTTTGCCAAGGTTTCATCGCCAACCTCAAAACACGGCATGTTTTTCTCTCAGCTACATCCACTTCTAGCCATAAAAGTTGACCCAGTTGAATCGAACAGGCTAGGTCAACTAAGTCCTGCTGAAATAGAGAGCTTGCCAAAAACCAAAACAATAACAATACTCTCTGCTTAATCTTGAATTTAAAGGTCCAGCTGCAGTACTGGAAGATACCGGAAGTTGAGCAGCCCTCCGAAAAGGTATAAGTACTGTAACCCCCCATAGTGGAATCAATTGTATGTAGCTGATATACAGCCAAATCATAAGCCCTTACAAATTTGCTTGTTGGTTGCTAAGAATCCCGTAAGAACCCCGGGATGGATTGCCATGGTTTGCCAAAGAAACTTCAAGCACTTCAGCCCACCTTGGTCTTCGTTCTTCTCTCGCATCACAACGGACTCCAGTACCAGGTGGAGCCATTCTTTCGTCAGACCTCCCTCATCTATGCCCACCTCGCCCCCGAAACTGATTTTGAACTTGCGACTCTCCCAAGAGGACCGCCAATCTTCCGGTTTGGTTTCCAAAAAAAAATCCTGGTCTGCTCAAAGACGGAGGCATCACCTGTGCCTAGAGGGCTGGCAAGAACTCTAGATTATCACCTTCCGCAACAAAGTGCGCATCAGTTTATATATCTTTAAATTTTCATGAGCCCCAGCCTGTGCGATTGACGGTGACTGTGACACCGGCAAAACCAAAATCCTTTTCTGGAAAGGACCATCTGGCCAGGGTTCTTAGCCTTGTAAGCCGGGCAACGGCAGGGCCAGGAAGCAAGTTGGTGATTCGTTGGATGCTCTGAGTCAGCACTGAGGAATTGGTCAAACATTTCGCCGCTATGAGTAGTTCCTTCTCTTCTTTGCGGCCACGCAATTTGGGGCAGGGACGTGAGCCATACGTGTCGGTGTCATCTGCGTCGGTGTCAAGCTGAAACTTCAACTGCTGGAAGCCGCCCACGGGCTCTTTGGAGGAACCGGTGAAGAATCGGAGCAACTTGTTCAAGGCATTCTTGGAAGGAGGGAGGCCCTTATTTTTCTTGCTCAGGTCATGGAGGGTGTCCAACAGCACTTGCTTCTGAGCATCAGTCCATTTCCCTTCAAACTCAATGGCCTCAGACATTCGTGGCACATTGATCTCTGAATCTCCCTCCACCAAGTGCTTCAAGGCCTTGCTGTCCGCCTGCTTCCAGAATGTGGGGTCCGAGATGACTTGGCGGAAGCCTTTCACCATTGCAGCCAAAGGAGCCTGCAGGGGGTGAGCCTGTCCATGGGCGAACTTGTTCAGACCTACATGTATCACAGATCATGTGAATATCTCGTGCATGCCGTAGGGTCTCGTCACTTCATGGGGGGTTGAAGCCCATGCTCACTGAACTAATTATTCGAGTTGGCGCTCGCAGTGGCTGGAGCTCGCAATCAAAGTATCCTAGTTGATATGAAAGGCATCTCTGATGCATCATGGAGTGCATGACTATCTGACTATCTCTTACTTAGGTGGGCCTCCCAGCTAGTAACTTCTCACTGGCCATGCTAATAGGTTTGAAGCCAATAAAGGCAGGCTTGCCTCTGATGGGCGCTTGTCTGCGGCTATACAAGCCAGTTTGCGAATGGGACGATCAAGTTAGAGGTGCTTTTTTTTGTCTAGTCCCAATCAAACCATTTTTCAGATCTTTGAAGGGGTTCAATTAGAAAAGAAGGAAAGGATTCCAGGCAGCCTTTCCCACCACCAGCCTCAAAGCAATACTCTAGAAATCGGCTACAGAAAATCTAGAACTTGAATCAATCAAACAAAAACGAGCTCCCCACCGTCCCCACTCAGCCTGAAAGTATTGCTCCCACCTGCTTTTGCACTGGAGCATGGTGAACTCGCGAGCCCGCTCAAATGGAACAAAGTCTTCAGCTTTGGTGCCCTGCGGGATTGAAGCCGTAGTCTACGCATGTCTGCGGAGACGATGTTCTAGAGCTTCCATTTACATCTACTGAGTCTATTGCTGGGACACTGCTAAAAATAGATTCCAATTCCGCATGGCGTCTCTCGATTATATAACCCACTGTGGAGTTACGAATCCGGGGTTGACATTGTCAATCAGCCATCCTTCTTCAGAAAAGTGATTGGAAGGAAGAACCACCAACCAAAGAACACGAGGTCAATTCAGGCGCTTGGGGAACCCATCCCCAGTAGCTACATCGCGAAATGGCCTGTGGTTCTTGCCAACAGGGATACAAATCGTACTCCTGCTCCCATCTTCGGATAGAATGAATGAAAACCCAAGGTGGGAAGAAGTGCCCTGAGGCCCGAAAACAAGCACATCGAACCGTTGGTGCCTGTGGTGCCATATACCGCCATCTCACACCCAACTCTGTCCACATCTTTTCTGGGGTGGATTTAGTAAGGTTCTTTGTGCTGATTGATGGTGCTCCTGTGATGAAGTGATTGGCGTTGCTTTTATTTAGTGGGTGGTAATGTGGATTTAAAACTGAAGAATGGTGTTCCGGATGTTTACAAATCGATCAGTTATAACTAAAAAACAAATATGACTGATGCTAAGCGTCACTGTGCAAAGATCCGATGTGTATAGTAGGTGATTCTGGTGTTTTTGTTGTGGCACAGAGCCCCTCCGCGCTCTGCGCGGTGGCGCCCTCCACAAACTTTACAGCAGCGCCTCCCATAAATTTTAACAAAGGAGGCAACACCTCCTTGAAAACAGGCTTGTGCGCAGGAGACCTTGCAAGGCCTTCCTTATAATGTCTGTCGAGCTATGATCAATCAATAACTTTGGCGTTACAGGAGGTTTCGATATTAAGGGCGATGTCCTCCTTGAAAGTTTCCGGGTCGTTCTCGGGGCCACTGTGTTTATGCGAAAGCGAGCAGCACCAAAGGACATTTGTTCAGCTCACATGCCTCGGTCCCGAACCTAACTAGCAGAAGAACTTTGGTGAAGTCGAAACTTCATATGCACCAACAAGTCGTCCAGGCAAGCGAAGCAGCCTTCGAAATGCGGCGCCTGGGGCAGCAGGTCATGAGGCATGGCGTTGATGGCGCCCAAAAGAAAAGAAGCAGCGCTATCCAACTCACCAACCTTTCCTGCAAGCAACCCGCGCGATGTCAAAGCTGGACATTTCTCGATCTTCTCTTGCATAGGCTGGATTTGTCCAGACCTGGTGTAAAGGTGAGCGGTCCATGTACAGTCTGTGGGCTCTGTGCCAGGGCGGTCCAGCGTCATCTGAAGGATGGTGAAAAACATGATGGCACAGGCAAGCGCACATGACCTGGTGCGGTCTTCCTTGAAGAAAGGCTGGCAAAAAATCAAAGCCTCACGAGCATTTTCCAGCTCAAACGCGCTCTTCTCCTTGAGTGCTGGATCCCACAGCAAGAAGGCTTGGACGCCCAACTGCAAGTCAGCTCTGTTGAGGACACCTTGGGGCAATCTCTTCTCACCTGCTGCTGCCATGTTGCAGGTTAGACTAGTTTTGTGAGCCAAAACCTGGGTCGAATGGGTCGATGCGATGGACAAAGCAAAACCGAGGTTGAATTGCATTGCGGCAATGTTCAGCACTGAATGTGCAAGCAATGTGGTAACCACGGCTAGCGCAGCTGACTCAAATGATTTTCAACAGGTCAAACTGGAAACATGCCGCCTATTCTTCAAAGAATGCCACGTGCTTGGAAAATGCATCGCACTAAGCGTCGCACTACACAAACAGACATGGCGTTGCCAATCATATGTCCTAATACCCTTTGTGGAAAACGTTGAAGTTCTTCAACATCTCCAGGCTTGTAGGCCCCAGGCCACACGCCTTGAAGCAAAAAAAAAACTATCGGGGTGAGGAACCTCTGGCCTTGATGCCACCAGTAGCAATGCTTTCCTTTGCATCTGGTGGCAGTGAGGCAGGGGCATTTGTCCTCCATCCAAGTTGCTGAAGAACCGCCTGTGTCGACAATGAAGTCAGAGTCTTGTTTGGCCGGATTCTTGTCCAAAAAGTCTTGAAACTGGATCAAGTTCTTGCGGGCTGTGCTGGATAGAGCTGAGCCGTCGACATCGTGTGTCTTCTCCCGCAAGTTGCACTTCCATTCCATGGCAGGATTGCCAAGGAGCTGCTTGAGCGTGAGCCGCTCCTTGAAAGGCACTGGCCACTCAAAGTGCTTCACTTGCACGTCTCGGCGAATACCCACTCTGCAGAAACTCAGCCGTGGGAAGTAATAACTAAGTTGGAGGTACACTCACAGCTGGGCCAGGACTGCAAGGATCTTAAAATGTCTCCTGCTAAAATCAAGACGGTTGTACCATGCCATGCGTGTGACCCGTACTAAATTCGGGCCAACTGCAGCATTCAACGCGTATTTGACTGCCATGCTCGTGACCCGTACTAAATTCGGGCCAGCTGCAAGAGTCAACGCGTATTTGGCTGCCATGCTCATGACCCGTACTAAATTCGGGTCCTCTGGAGAGTTCAAAGACCAGGACTGCCATGTTAGCACATGGTCAACCGTGTAAGAACACGGCGGCCAAACGCGTATTTGCCTGCCGTGCTACCACCTGGCAGACCGTGCACTAACATGGCGCAGCCTCCTTGATAAAGAAAGGAGGCTGCCATGTTAGCACATGGTAAACCGTGTACGAACACGGCGGCCAAACGCGTATTTGCCTGCCATGCTGTACATGGTGAACACATGCAACACATGGCGGTCGAACTGCTTCCTGGAAATAGTAGGGAGAGGCCTTAGTAGCGATCTTTTTTAACTCAACTTGCTGCCCGCGGAAGGCAAAAATAGACAACAGGAGACTGCAGAAGCCTCCTTGCAACATGAAACGTTCGGCCTGTACAGGACCAGGAGACCTCTTGCACCTCCTTGTGCCTTGTTACTGAGTGAATTCAGAAGTACGATGCCTCCGTCCTTGCAGGAGTCTACTGGAGCCTCCTTGATTGCTATTGCAGCGCATGCCAATTGACAGCCGTAGTTGCAGCAGGACAGGAGGCTCTTGACACTCCTTCTGCAATCAAAGTTGCCGAAAACAATTTCACCTTTTCTCTTCCGTCGTCGCGCACAGGAGACTTCGCTTGAACCTCCTTCGTGGACGAGTTTGCTTGAGTTGGGCGGGTGGCACTGACACACAGGAGATAGGTAGCTTTCAGCAGTGCGGTGAGCAGGCGAAGCAGCATGTTTGCGGAAACGAGCCACACGAATGTCACCACTGTTCACTTCATACCTTGCAAGTGATGCCTGGAAACCGGAAACTTGGACATGGCTTCAGGACTCACTTCCTGAGCATCATGGCACAGTCGGCAGCCCAAGCCCCAACTGCCACTCTCCATATTCATTTTGGCGTCCAACCATGCTAATTCTTTCTGCCATACAGGCTTATATTTCACCCATGTGCATCGAGCACATTTTGCACCTGCAGAGCAAGCTTTCACATGTGCATCATCATCATAGCCGCCAAGCGAACAGTTGCCCAACTGCTCTGACATACTTGCTGATCCCTAGGTTTGAGCCGGTCAAGCAGAAAGGGAAATGTGTGCGGCTTGCAGCTAACAATAATAATGACTGATCAACTGATAGGAAAGCCTGCCAAGCTGGCTGCCGCCATGAAAGAAATTACTGAATGACACTCAGCCACCGTTCAAAGTGACCCCTTCGGCCATTTTTTCCCCTCAGCCGCGTCTCCCCTGCGGCGATGAGACGTTGATACACTCCGGACAACGGTCAGAGGCGACGTCCAAAAATGATCTTCAGCAAGTATCTGAATCTCAGTCTGGGAAATAGCAGCTTCAACAGCGCAGCTCTGCTCGGATCTTTTTGGCTAACTGGCGTGTCTCCGAGTTCTCAGCTGTCAGTGTTAAACATAGGGGTTTAGTTTAGTAACAAAACTTGAGCAAAAAGAGTCGAAACTTCTGGTGCAGTCAAGATGCGCTGTTCATCAAATAGCCATGCTTGTCTTTGAGCCCACCCTGCGGAGAAGCTGCTGTTGAACCATCTGGGCTGAGGTTGCTGCATCCTGCTTCCATGGCTTCTCAGAATTGCAAAACAAAGTCGACCTCTTTGGGCTCACCGGCATGAGGAGCTGGCCAAATCTTGTCGCTTGGCTCGTCTGACACATGGCTGAAAACATTGGTTGAGAAAACGCTGCTACTGACACAGGAGACCTAAGGAGCCTCCTTGCGTGACTTCCCCCTAGTAGCTGCTGGTGTTGACCAATTGTCCAGGAAACTATAGAAGCCTCTCTGCGCAATGAGCGTGGCAAAAAAAAAGAAGAAGTTCACAAAACACTTTTCTCAGGAGTGTGTACCTCCTTGGCCAAGGAAGCTTATATGATGAATGTCAATGATCCTTGCTCAGGAGGGTGCACCTCCTTGGTCAGGACACTGATGGATAATGAAAACATGTCAATGATTGTTGCGTGCACCTCCTTGGTCCTGGTCAGGAGGTGTGATAATGAAAACTTGTGAATGAAATCCTTGCTCAGGAAGGTGTACCTCCTTGGCCAGGACAGGAAATCTGAATTCATTATGGAAACACTGGTAAATGATCTTTGCTCAGGAGGGTTTAGCCTTCGGCAAGGCATGTGACATATGAATTTACATGAGTCGATCATGGAAACAGTAACATCTAAACAAGACAAACATGTTTGAAGCAATACGTTTTCTCCAATATGTTAAATCAAGAGAGTTTTGGGCAACACATACATATCCCTGAATGACTTGTAACATATGTTAAAAACCAACTCTATAACCATGTCTTAAAACATAGAAGCACCACCAATCAGCGCAAAGAACCTTACTAAATCCACCCCAGTTTTTGCTGCGGTACAGAGGCTTGTAGCAGCTCTCCTGCGTGTACCTGACACAAATGACTGGTCCAAAAAGGACACGAACGTGCAAATGTGTCAAATTGACCGGAAATATTGGGATGACTTGTGGGAGAGAACATCTTCTCGCCTGCCCGACTCCGGGTCTTGGATCTCGTCACAGCTCTGCCATCCGTAAAAGTCCACTTCATGCTGGCGCCGCGATTGGTAAATCGCTGCTAGCCATTCACATTCAGGGATGATGTCGGCATCCTGCATGCTTTGGCACAATTTAAGAAAACATCTCTCAATGTAACTACGCGTGGAACATCTTAGCTAGTAGGACTGCGATTGATTCGTTGCACTGACATGACATGGTGGTCACAGTCTGCAACCTTAGGAGGAATAGGTGCCAGGTGGCCCCCTCTGACCAATTCTCCTCGAGTGAAGCATGAAGCCACCAAATGGACAATAAATGAAGATTGAATGAAGATTGGATGAGGATCGAATGAAGATTGCAAATCATACATGTGAAAAAGCGCAAGCAGCTCTGGTGCAAGCGCTTTGCTTGAGCAATCTGTCCTGGTATCCGTTTGGCATCGGCAAGGGGGTAACTGCATGACCAGCAAGTAGGCTCTCATAGATGATGCTGTGAAAATTTGCCGGGGAAAGGCTCAGCCCCGAGATCACATAGGCCCTTGCCATCCATTGGCCCAGGAAGTGATAGCGCTCAAGTGGTGCTGTAAAGCGTCCAAGACCGGCAGAAAATGCGCCGAAGTCACGCGACATCCAGCCAACCCAAGATTGGTCTTGCTGCGCTCGATCCAAGGTAAGTATAGGGATCAGATCGCCAGAAGGCAATGCCTCCAAGAGATATTGTGCATATCCGCTGCCCCAGCAATATCCAAACCTTGGCCAAAAATAGCACTTGACCGCCAAACAGCCAACATTCAATGGATTGGTTTAAGGGAAAACCTCTCGGAAATCATTTCCGGGATGATCCGATGGGATGGCCGAAGTAAAACTGCACTGCAGGGATGAGTTCCCCCCCAATCCCCCACAATCGAATGTTGACCACTCGTGGTAGCCACCCAACACATTGAGCCATCTGTTGGAAATTCGTGTGCTCAGTGCTGATGGTTTCAAATGATGATCAAACATTTAATTATATCCCAGCTATTCCAAAGACGCCAGATTATCAGCCCACAGATTTGGCCATGTCTAAATGGATCCATCTATGTTTGATCAATCTTGACCCTTCCCCTCTCTCTCACAAATCAATCAGCTTCACGCATTCCAAACCATCGTCATTTTCGGCCGGGATGACCACAGACTGGAGCAGCAACTGTACCCACTCGGCGCGCATCACGACTTGCGCCTCGCCAATCCACAGCTCCACTGTGAAATTCGAAGAATCCGGGCCCCAGTCCAGCTTCCATGCGGCTTTCCTGAGGGAAAGTTCATCGAAACATTGCTTTTTTTTACCAAGAAAAGTATGGAAAAGGTTGGGTTTAGGGAGATTTCACGGGAAAGCATGGTGCCGGTCTTTACCTTCAAATTGTATTTTGCATCTTGGAAACCACAGGTCATCTTGTGAAATCGGAGATGAGTCAAATGATGATATCTTCCACGGGCCAGGCTTCTCAGTCTTGAAGTATTGAAGGGCCTGCTCCAAAAGAGACTCTTCGCCTGAGGGGTGGATGGCACGTGATGGCACCATTGGTGCCTTGAAAAGCAACCCATTTCCCCATCCAAGCCCCTCCCAAGCGGCTCAAAAACCATGATCCTCTTGCCCCCTGCGCGCCTTTTCCGAAATTTCCTCTTGGCTTGAACCCAACACTCGTTGCTGGCCCTGTCTCATGCCCGAACTTCTGGTTTGCCCATCTGCGCAGGTCGGATGGCGGCTTTGGTAATGGCTCTTCAAACACATTGCTGGAATGAGGAGCCAATCGCTTTCCGGTCGCGGTGCCACTCCTCGTTCTGGCAGAACGGGCTAGCGAAAAGATCGAAAAGAGGGCCCCAATGGAATGGACCCCACATCTCTACCAACAAACCGGGGAAGTCCAAAATCATCCAAAATCACCCGATTGAATTGGAGAATTCCTGACGTATACAATCGTATACAATAAGAATCATGCCCAAAGAATCCCGAACAATATGCTGGATGAGCTGTAGGTCCCGCTGATACCCTCGGGTTAACTATGGTTTATTCATATGTATTGACAGCCACCTGCTCCATTCTACTCCCGCCATCTTGGATTTGGCAAGGCTCAGCAGCAGGCAGACCGCTGGGAGATGTATGAAGCCATACATTTTGCACATGAAACACTGGTGGTTGTCAAACCTGTCACTCAGTCACTCATACAGCCGATACAGCTGAACCGGACAGGTGTTCATGCTGCGATTCATGGGCGTGGTGTTCCTCTACACCTGTGATTGTTTGACATTATCTGGGTATGAGTCAAAATGAGCTATCTGAAAACTTTGCTGACAATTATTCCCATGAATCTGCGGCTTCAAGGGGATTGACTTTTGACCTATGCCTATCCCACTTTAAAGCTCTCAGTGCGATGGGGGGAAGGCTGGTTGCGTGGCATCCCAGTACAGAGTGTTTCTTCTTGGGTGGCAACCCCACTTGGTAACTTCATTTTGAAAAAGGAATTAAACTATAAAAATATGGTGTTTTCTCATCGTTGACTGACTGTATGATTCTCCGCATTAAATTGCCGTTTCAACAAAAAATTCCCAGTGTGCCCCCCTTTCCGGATGCAACCATATTGTGACATATTAGTGACTCAATGACATGGATCCGAAGGACTGGCCGACCCCCTGTCTTTTGCAATTTCTCGCGATATGAATGCCTTCAGAATCCTTCAGATACCACGGACCACAGCCTTGTTGATCGTGTCTTCAAATGTTGTGATGTTCGTAAGGCAGCGGCTCGGAATGCGAAGAGTCTTTGAGTAGATCTCTCCAACCAATGGGCTACACTCAATGGAGTCCACACGCTCAAATGTCAAGTCTCTGAAGCCGCCCACAGGCTGTTTGTAGTAACCTGTGAAGAAAGTGGAGGAGCTTGTTCGAGGTATTATGGAAAGGAGGGATGCCCTCGCCGTTGCCTTTCTTGTCGAGTTCATAGAGTGCGCGCGACAGCACTCCTACTTGCTCAACGGTCCAGCCACTTGAAAAAGCGGCCCTGCTACTGGAAATCAGGTCCGTGTTGATCTCCGAATCTCCCTCCACCAAACGTTTTAAGGACTTGCCTGGCTGTTGGTCAACCCATTGACGTCTCCTTGCGGCACAGGGGCTTGTAGCAGCTCTCCTGCATGCACCTGCACGTGAAACCGTGAAAGCCCTGCCGTGAATGCCGTGAATGTGTAACTTGGAAGACCGATGAAGCACATGTCATGTGACCATCTGGGTCCGTCTGCTCCGTTTAATCCTAAACAATGGTGGTTCTGGCTGGATTGTCCAGATTGCTGTAAACATCTGTAAACTATATAATTGTTATATACAGTTATATAATTACGATTAATTATATAATATTAATTACGTACATATACATTATTATGATTGAAAAAATAATGTGGGCACAAAAGACCCCGTTGAATAAGACGTTCTCGCCTGCCCGACTGGTCTTGGATCTCATCGCAGCCCTGCCATCCGTGTGGCCGGCGAGAGCCGTAGACCCCGGCCAGCCACTCACATTCTGGGATGATGCCTTCATCCTGCAAGGGACTTCTGACACAAGAAAAGGTTCCATCTACTGGAAAGGAATGGTAGCAACGGAGTAGTTGGAGTGCATCAACATAATTTGCATGAAAGACAATGGGGGCCCGGCTTCCTGCTCCTCGAAACCGACACCATCCACAACCCACCACTTGCGCACTTGGGTTGGCAAAGAAACCTGTCCTGGTATGCGTTTGGTAGAGGCAAAGGCTTGGCTGCATGACCAGCAACGAGGCTCTCGTAGATGACGCTGTGAAAGCTTGCCAGGGAATAGCCCAAGCCCGCAATCACATAAGCAAGTTGAAACGCTCAAGCGCAGAAAGCTTCCGAAGGCCTGGTCCGGCAGCAAAAAAACAAAGTCACCAGACGTCCACGCAGACAGAAAATCGTCTTCACTACCGGACTCGAGGCTGAGGATGGGAATCAGATCGCCAGAATGCAAGGCCTGTAGTAGATATTGTGGCGCCCTTGTGCCAGAACAAGCTCCAAACCTTCGGTTGCAAAACCAAAGGGCACTAAACAAACTACCCTCAGGAACATGTCAAAAATTTAGGTCACCATCCTACAAGTTTTTGCCTGGGCATGCCTGGGCCTAGTTTTAATTTGATCAGTCCCAAGATTCTGGGGTACGCAAACTGGACCGAGACCCTTTCATCTCAAGTCCATTCAAGTCCCAAGAACTTCAAGCACTCCAAGCCCGCCTCGCCCCCTTCTGGCATCACCACGGACTGCAGCACCATCTGTGTCCACTCCACAGTTGGCACCATCTTGAGATCTGCGGGAAACTCCAAAGTCTGCGTGAAATATGTGCCCCACTGCAAGTTCCAAGCGAAGGCTTCCCTCGGAGCAGAGTTGATGATGGAATGATGCATGGTTTTTATCGATAGTTAAATGGCTAGCGGCCCCACCCCCCTTTAAACTTGAGGCGGAAGGGAAGGCCTCAGCTAGTCTTGCAAGGTGGAAGCAAAGGGCTTTTTTCTGCCGCATTGCTGCTCTTGCTCCGAGCTTCCATGTATAGGCTGCCTTTGTTGACTACCGAAGGGTTTCAAACATTTGAGGCAAGCCCAGTTGCTGCTCTGAAGGCGGTTCTGGGTGGGTTTCCAATTGGTCGGTGTGCAAATTCTGGAACAACTCATCAGAAGCCTCCTCTCGTGTTCGTGCTAGAGCTCTTCCTGGCATTATATATATTTACGTTTTGTGTCCTGTTCTTTTCATTGCATGCTGGTAAGGCGCCCATCAAAGATTCATAGTCTTGAGAATTTTATATAGGGAAATCCAGATGCACGGAGAGCACATGAGAAAATATGTTGGAGCAGTCCGTGCTACATCCGCTTGTCTTATTGTGCTCATATCTTTGCAGGATACACCTTGGCTTGTTATTTAGATATACCTTTGCTAGATCGTATGTATCGAGTGGCGCTCCTTTTGGTGCTTCTGGATACATAGCATATGATGCGTGTTTTAGACTGCTATGTTGCTGTCTTTACTGAGTTTGCTGGGTTTCTTGGTTCAGCCATGTTCAGCCTATGAAGAAACGCAAACGCAAGGATGTAGACAATAGGAACCAGTATTGGCTCCATTGAGCCAGTCTTGCGGCGCGACGGTATCGCACAGAAATGTCATGCATCGAGTACTCTTGGTTTTGGTGGTTCTGGATAGAGGGCGTGTGTTGCTGGTGCGCGTTCTGAATTCCAAACTGTTTGATTTTGCTGGAGCAGATATGTATAGATAACATCGGATAACAATCCTGGAGTAGGTAGAAGATCCCTTGAATTCTCACGCTAAAGCGATGTTGCTGTTGGGGAGCGGCTTTCTTTCTTGTTTGATACTTCTTGGATTGCTCTCGGTGCTTTCTGCCAGGGATTTGCATTGATTTCAAGCATGTTGGATATTTTGGAGCCTGAACCTCTCTTTCAAACAGCATTTAATGTCGTGTCCCCCATGTTTGAGGTAGAATCAGGTAGAACCTCCCACTTGCATAGTCTTTGCAAGATGCTGCAGCCGGAACAATGGCGATTCTTATTGTGGTTGCTCTTAGAGTTTTGGTCTTGCCCTTGGTCTTCGTGTTGTTCTCTTCTTCAGTAGGGAAGCACAAACAA
>CAMXCT020000029.1:274991-289991 GCA_947184155.2 Cladocopium goreaui
TTACCGGGGGCTTGTGCTGCAATGTCTCTCACTCCATGCCATTCTCAAGCCAGTGACGCAGACAAAAATGAGTTTCTGCAGTGACCAAGCGTCCACCAAGAGAGCCATGATCACGAGGGCTTTTTGATGGATGTGGCGGGTGTTCAGGCTGCAAACGCCCGCATAGATCTCGCGGGCAGTCTGGAAGTCAAGATGTTCTTCCAATTCACCTCAACAGTCAACAGCGGCCGTCCAGACAGGAACTTGGGACCGCAGGGAGTCCTAATGAACCCTTTAGAAGTTCCAGAATTAAGTGAAAGTCTGCAAGAAACCCATGAACGCATGAGATTTCACCATACGCATCACTGCATCCATATTATATATGTATATTCAATATACATACATACATACATACATACATACATACATATCATTTCATTTCATTTCATTTCATTTCATTTCATTACATTCCATACCATACCATACCATACCATACCATACCCATACCATACCATAACATTACATTACATGACATTACATTACATTACATAACATAACATAACATAACATATCATTACATAACATTGCATTGCATTACATTCCATTACATTACATTACGTTACATTACATTACATTACATTACATTACATTACTACCATTACATACATACATACATACATACATACATACCATAACATTACATTACATTACATTACATTACATTACAATACATACATACATACATTACATACATACATACATACATATATATAATATAATATACTGCGTATATATATATATATCCACATGTCATATTTCACCATGGTGTCTGTTCAAAAATATTCCGAAACGGAAGCCATCGACACCACGGACACAAACCACCCAGGAATATCCAAGGTGCCATCTCGCTGTTGGTGGCTGAGACACATCCGCGGCCAAAGTCCCCAGACTTTGGGGCAGTGACATTTCCTGGGTGACGGTGCCTTTCCACCAAGATGACTGGGATCGCCGGATTCAATCCCAATTAATGGAA
This sequence comes from Cladocopium goreaui, assembly GCA_947184155.2. Taxonomy (NCBI): domain Eukaryota; class Dinophyceae; order Suessiales; family Symbiodiniaceae; genus Cladocopium; species Cladocopium goreaui. The sequence goes on from CAMXCT020000029.1 coordinate 276,004, forward strand.
ACATGAAAGAACCACAGTTGAAAATTATGGTAAAACATTGAAACACTACTTGGTGGTTGACCTACCCCTCTGAAAAATATGAGTTCGTCAGTTGGGATGATTATTCCCAATATATGGAAAAATCATAAAAAATGTTCCAAACCACCAACCAGAACATATTGAGACCGCCACTCAGTAATTTCTGTTGGTGTGCGCGTGTACACCGAGCATCATCTCAGCCAGTGTCTCACTGAAGGGGGCGCAGCCCTTGGCCGGACGAATTAGAGGACGACCCTAGGCAGCTAGAACGTTTCAAAAAATGCCTAGTAGATGGCCCCGTTTACCAAAAACAAAAACTAGAAAAAGGGCTGTATCAACAGAATTGTGGCACCAAAAAGGAGTAGAGCCAGCCATTTTCTAGATTAGTCCATCTTTCAGAATTGTTTTTGCTTTTTTTTTCATCGCGAAGAGCCTCTGGAAAATGACATGTTTTCACTAAAAACAACTCGAACAACGTTTTTCCCCCAGGGCGATTTGAAAATCCTCGAAAAAGGAGTCCGAAAAGAGAACTAAATAACATTATATAAATATATAAGTGCCCTCATTTTCCATGGGAAAGTTGGACGGGGATCCATTTATTGTATCGCAATGGCTGTGTTATTCACCTTGGATCGTCTCATGACTCATAGCTGGTTCGTAGGTAGCCCGGATTCCTTAGTCGTCCCCGAGTTATGTGTTGTCATAACATGTCATAACTATATCTGGTTGGTGGTTTCAACCCATTTGAAAAATATGAAAGTCAGTTAGGATGATTCCTCCCAAGATATGGAAAAATAAACAATGTTCCAAACCACCAACCAGATATGATTATTAACCACTTTGCCCACGCAATTGCGCCTTAAGACTCTTCTCATGGACCCTGGACTCTGGAAAACCAAGATGCCATGTTCTTCCAGCGACCTTCTGCAGGGCAAGTGCCTGCAATCTGCGACCATCTGGGGAAGCAGTATGACATAGTATGACCATGATGATTTCATCCTAAGTTGGCAGCTCCTACAATTGTGACCATTCCAGTTCCCGACTTCCCGACTTTATCATTGGAGCCGCAACCCCAAGTAAGGCATCCCCGTTGACCAAGATAAAAAATGTTTTTCAACGGGGAGATCAGCACCCTTCGGCGCCTCCGGAGGTCTTGGCATCCTGGTGCTGAGCTTGGGGTGGGACAATCAGAATGGGGGCTATCACAAGTTCTACCCAAAGTTCACCATCCATCCCCAATGACATTCTCGTAGCACCAGGCCTTTTGGTGATTCCGAACCAAAATCATCTGGTTTTCCCCACGCGTCGTCGCAAACGACTTCCCTACGATGCCTCCAGGGCCTTCTGGAGCCCCAGGAAATTATAGCGCTCCTCCATGAGGCCAAAAACATCCTGGCGACGGAAAAGCACGGATTTATAGAGATTTATTATTAGTGTTGTTATGATTATTATTAGTAGTATTAGTATTATTGGTATTACTATTGTTGTTATTATTGTTGTTATTATTGTTGTTATTATTGTTGTTATCATTATAATATATATATATATGTATATATATATGTGTGTGTACGTTGATTGTCTCTACAAATGAGGGTTTCCTGCTATTTTTTTGGATCATGCAAGCCTAGGATTGGTTGAACCCCCTCCTTTTTGTAGGGGATAAATGTTTTCCTGCAGTTTATTACAGCATCAGTTGGTGATTTTCACACCTTGGACGTTCATCTGCACATTTACATGGGAGCATGTGGAAACATTGCATCTGGGTTTTGATATCATCTCCGTCTCGATATGTTCAGCCAGGACAAGTCGTCAGCCGCATCAGATATTTTTGGTTGGGCCTGGAAATGCCTGGATCATGAAGTTTACCGTGCCACACCATACTTCCACCTCCATCAAATTCCCTCAACCTGGTACCAGCCCATTTGTTTCCCTGGTTAGTGCCTTCATCTCCTTGGGGTTCAAAGGTTTCAGGATCTCTGCCTTCTCATCGATGTCCTGATGTTCTTCGGGGAGACATCTGAAGAAGTCAACACCACTTCAATGACTTCAGTCCCACAAATGGGTCTGAAAAATAGGGTAGCCCTATTTAGCAGTGGTTGATAGTCACCATTGAAGTAACTGTCTGGGTTTATCCCATGTTTAGACAAACCCAAATGTTCCAGCCTGGCTCTTCACGGGCTCTCTGACCCCAGCAGCCAGCTGGCACCACCTTTGGAGGGATCCGTTGGAATGGAGATGGTCTGCACGTGGCTAAATAAATAGCTTGGTTCAAAGGAGAATCTTGTGGGAAACCTGTGAGTGATTCACATTATACCGTCCAATGTAGGGGCGTCTGCTACGTCTTTCTTGAAACAATCTCCGGAAGATTACTTCTACCCTTCGAAAGATGGAAAAATCGAGTCCTCCAAGACCTAAGCTTGGCTGGGCAGGCGGCCGCCAGCGGGACTTGGCGACCCTGACTTCAACGCAGGTATTACCCAACTCCTTACGCATGAAGCGCCCGTAAAAAAACCAGTAATGTCTCGCTTTGGACGGCCAGTAGTCTTGACCCCATGGGCCCCCCAAATCTTTGCATTCTACTGGGGCTTCCATTGCCTTGGCCCAAACTAGTGACCAGTGCAAGAAACAAGGCAATCATCCACCAAATCTGGAGCCTTGGAACGACCTCGGCAAACGAAGATGTTGGAGGTGATGACTCATGTGACTCATGTTCAATGTGTTTGTTGAAGCCTTTTGGTGCATCCCATGCCCGATCAACTAGAAAATGCATACTACAGCTGCCAACATGTTTACAAGTTTCCCTGCCAGCTTGGCCATGAGAATCTTAGGGTTTCAAACAAAACAGACCAGGTTCATAGCCATCTCCAAAACTCATATCGCCTTTTTTTAGTCACGATCCTGAATGGTTCACTGTGGCCTCATCATGGGGGCTGAGTTATGCAAATCTATGGAAAATCCACAGTTTCTAGATCATTGTGCAAGTGGGAAACCATCGGTCTTCCATGTGTTTTGTCCAGTGAAGTGGTTGCTGGATAGATCCCTACCAGTATGTTTGTTGCTTAACATCCCGTCCATGTGTCTACAATGGGTTGGAGCAACCCTGAAATATGAAGAGAGCATGGGACATTCATATGATGTGAATGGGGCATATTATACATATATATATATATATGTGTGTGTGTGTTGCATAAATACGGTACAACTTATAACAGCTATGGTCCATAAGTACAGTATGGTGATGGCTTTTCCAATACAGCTGCAGTATAGCTATAGCCTATATAGCTATAGATGACTATAAGATACTATAAGTTGGAGCCTTTCTGAATGCATCCCAGCCACATTCGACATGGAACTGGGCGGTCGCAAGCGCACCATGGCACGCTGCTGCGCGCCATGGGCCGCCGCAGATGTGGCCAACTTGAGACGTAAGGACTGCCGAGATCGCGTCAATGGATTGATCCAATGGAAATGCGAAGCCATTAGGAAGCCATAGATTTTAGATATTTGCATGTGGTTTTATATGGATTGTTTATAGGTTTTAGTAGTGTGTTTAAGATATTGTTTTTAGATGTTTTTAACTGCTGTTGCATGTGTGCCCCAAATACAAAAAGGAGGTTCCTGTAGATTTCCCCACCACTTCTTGGGGTTTTTCGTCATGCGATTTGGGAGGGAACGCCCATCCAACAGACCATCAACCGGGATGGAAGTCACAAGAAAGAGGACTTCCATCCCGGTTGATGGTCTGTTGGATGTATAGTATAGTAAGCCCCCAAAAAAAAAAGATAGACAAGTCTTGTAAAGTCTTTCCGGGATGGTATAGTTACCTCATAGTTTTCCAGGTGTCCCACGTTTCTATCTATTTTTGGGGTGCTAAAATCATAATAACAAAACACACCCATGGGTGCAAACGAAGCACTTTAGCAACAAAAATGAATGAGGGGCAATGGCAAATGGATATGAGTCAATGGTGAATGGTGAATTTCTGGTGTTGGATAGTGGTTTGGAATCCCAGATAGAGGAGAAACATGACAAGCAGTTCCACTCCAAACCAACCCCAAGACATGGGCAACATTGTGAATGGAAATGTGAAGTGTGCAATACAGGGGGGCCTTTTGGAACTGGAGAAGATGTGCAATATAACTCTGCACAATGAGACATGTCACCATGTCCAACCACTTGAAGTGCACTACCCTCTGGCAAACTAATATAGCTATTGAAAATTGCCATTTATAGTTGACTTACCTATCAAAAAATAAAATGTTCTATAGTTATGTCAGTTTATCGGGGAGTATGTGGCCAACATCCCATTGCCACGGAATACGGCCAGCTTCCGTATTAGAGGACCAACATGTCAAGCTACGGAGCAAGTCGCACACGCCTTGGCTTGTACTTTTTATTCCTCCCTTTCCTGGGCCTCAGCAAAGATGACACCTATGAATAGCCTATGAAGCTGATCACGTGATGCTGTCATCTGTGATCCCTGACCCATGCTGGAAATGCTATGCGCCAATGGTTTCTGCATCTGTTTCGACATGATCCAGTGATCAACTGGCATCGTGAGCCAAGCCTTTTGACTCCGCACTGAAGGACATCACAGTGCCGCTTCCATGGGTCCTGCCAGAACCAGCGCGAAGAGTTGTCCGCTGACATTCATTGCAAGGCACATGATTTTTGATCTCCCACAAATTAAAAGAACACAAAATTGTGTGAAATGTTGAAAGGGAACGCACATCTTGGGCTTAGAACATTGGAAAGAGACTTTCCGGCTTCCTGACTAGCTATGTGAGGAGACTTATATGGTGGTTTTTGTCACCCTGGAAAAATTGAAAGTCCAATCCTCACGAAACACATGGAAACATCATCTCAAATCCAGGATAAGGAACTCAATGGAATTTGCCATCCTCAAACTAATAGCTCGACCCTGAAAATTGATGAAAATTGCCAATGTTTTAGGACCTACAATCGCCTTCCAACCTGCAACTCATGGCATGGTTCGATCTCTGGGGAACGGACTCTTCAACATTCTGACAGTATCTTCGTCCATCTTCATCCATCTTCATCCATCTTCCAGTTTCAGGCTACATTCTCTACATTAACCTACGATGACATACAGTAACCATCTTCCAGTGACCCGCCCCAAAAGTTTCACTGCCCCTCTTTGGCGTGGGATCATTGTACAAGAAGCGTCCAATACCTTCCTCCCGACCTGGGCGCAGCTGGGATGGCCCAACCAGTGATCACTGTTGGTATCCTTTTCCGGAGTTCCAGGCAGCTGAGCGACTAGCCCTTTATTTCGCAGAAGGAGCAGCATATGACAAATCCAAATGCTCCAAGGAATCGCTTCAACACATCCCACTTTCTTTCTTCATGTTCAATCCCCATTTTTTGTGGCTGACGCAATTTCCCTGCACATCCATTTTGCTTCAGAAAAACCCATGAAAAAAACGGTATATCACCCAGCAAGCTAGGAGATCTCCCAGGGCCACCGAGCTCTGAGTTCCTTCCTGAAACAAACGAAAATGCTCCAGGAAGGGCATGTAGGTGAACCTTGACAAGGCCAACCTCATCAACCTGATCAACCTGCAGATTGTGCAACATCTGAGCCTAATTATTTTTTTATAACTTGTTTCCCCAAAAAAAAACGCAGCTGTTCGGAGATGAATTTATGATAAGTTTCCATTAAAAGGATTTACCCTCTGGTTATTTAACATAGCCATGGAAAATTGCCCATTTATAGTGGATTTACCCAGAAAAAAATTGTCATTTCCATGGCTACGTTAAATAACCAGAGGGTAAAACCACCATTCACGGATTGCACATGAAATTTCCCAAGAAATTCAGCGCGGATTGATCCACCTCTGAGAAGCAGATCAAGGCCCTTTTCATCGGGCAGGTCACAGCTTGAGGTCTGGACTTAGGTGAAGCCTTCCAATCCTTGTGCTCTTGAAAGCACGCGAGGCCTTGGTGGTCACTGGGTGCCGAATCTCGCCGGGGATTTTTTTCCTCCTGCCCCGGGGATTTTTTTTCCTGATCTGTTCTGTTTTCCGTCCCCTGCATCTATCCTGCCACTTCCTTTCCATGCTGCATGCTATTTGCAGCATTTTGGAGCTGGAACCTTTCATTTTGCGTGTTATTTGCAGCATTTTGGAGCTGAACCTTCCATGCTGCATGCTATTTGCAGCATTGTGGTGCTGGAACTTTTTATTTTGCATGCTATTTGCCGCATTTGGGCGCAGGAACCTTCTATTTATCATGCTGTTTGCCGCATTTGCGCGCAGGAACCTTTCAGTTTGCGTGCTATTTGTAGAATTTGGGAGCTGGAACCTTCTATGTTGTTGTATTTGTTGTTACGTTTGTTGCTGTTATGTTTGTTGTTGTGCTGTCTGTTGTTGTAATGTTTGTTGTTGTTTCTTTGTTATGTTTGTTGTTGCGACGTTTGTTCTTGTGATGTTTGCTGTTGCGATGGTTGTTGTTGTGATGGTTGTGGTTGTTGTTGTTGTTGTTGTTGTTGTTGTTGTTGTTGTTGTTGTTGTTGTTCTTGTTCTTGTTCTTGTTGTTGTTCTTGTTGTTGTTGTGATGGTTGTTGTTGTGATGCTTGCTCTTGTGATGTTTGCTCTTGTGATCGTTGTTGCTATTGTGTTTATTGTTGTTATTTGTTATGGTTGTTGTTGCTGTTGTTGTTGTTGGATATGCGCAAATAAATAGCCACAAAATATGTATCTAAATGACAACCTGTACATATATATATATATACATACATACCTGGATCGCCAAAGTTGCAGGTTTTTCTTTGCAACTTTTGAATTTCACATCACTTTGTTTCTTTTTCCATGGTATAACATTTATTATGATCACTGCCATCTAGACATATTACTTTCCCATTCTGGGTATCCTAGCACCAACCATCACCACCGACCCGCCACAGCAGCAATATTTTCAGTGGTACAGTGGTACAGTTGCTGGTTGCCTGCCTGGCTGCCTGGCTGGCTTGCTTGCTTGCTGGCTGGCTTGCTTGCTTGCTTGGTTTGCTCGCTGGCTCCCTTGCTTGCTTGCTTGCTGGCTGGCTGGCTGGCTGGCTGCTGGCTTGCTGGCTTGCTGGCTTGCTGGCTGGCTGGCTGGCTGGCTTGCTTGCTTGCTCGCTTGCTGCCTTGCTTGCTTGCTTGCTTACTTGCTTGCTCGCTTGCTTGCTTGCTTGCTGCCTTGCTTCCCTGGCACACCAGTCTGCGGGAACTTAGCCGGGAAAAAAATTCCCCGGGGAGGAAGTAAAAAATTCCCCGGGGAGGAAGAAAAAAATTCCCCGGGGAGGAAGAAAAAAAATCCCCGTAAAAATGGGGTACCCTCAACTTCCATATTTTTCTCATGGACGGTTGCGAGACTTATGGCGTGACTCACCCGCGCACTGGATCACAGACTCACCTGCGCACAGGATCCAGACTCACACGCACAGGATCCACACTCACCTGCGCACAGGACAGATAGCAAGGGAGAAACCAACCTTTAGGTTTATAAATTAGGGGAACAGGGGGGGAACAGGGGAACAGGGGTAGCAAGGGTTTATCAGGGTACCATACAGCGCGGAATGAGCACCACTGATAAACCCTTCAAGGGGATTCAACCCTTTAGGTTGGGTGGGGGGGGAACCATCAGGGCGGATAGATCAACACTGATAAACCCTTCAAGGGGATTCAACCCTTTAGGTTGGGTGGGGGGGGAACCATCAGGGTACCATACAGGCAGAATGATCAACACTGATAAGCCCCTCAAGGGGATTCAACCCTTTAGGTTGGGTGGGGGAAACATCAGGGTACAATACAGGCAGATAGATCAACACTGATAAACCCTTCAAGGGGATTCAACCCTTTAGGTTGGGTGGGGGGGGAACATCAGGGTACCGGACAGGGGGAATGATTAACACTGATAAACCTTTCAAGGGGATTCAACCCTTTATGTTGGATGGGGGGGGAACATCAGGGAAAATACAGGGGGAATGAGCACCACTGATAAACCCTTCAAGGGGATTCAACCCTTTAGGTTGGGTGGGGGGGAAACATCAGGGTACCATACAGGGGGAATGATCAACACTGAGAAAACCTTCAAGGGGATTCAACCCTTTAGGTTGGGTGGGGGGGGAAACATCAGGGTACCATACAGGGGGAATGATCAACACTGAGAAACCCCTCAAGGGGATTCAACCCTTTAGGTTGGGTGGGGGGGAAACATCAGGGAAAATACAGGGGGAATGTATAACACTGATAAACCCTTCAAGGGGATTCAACCCTTTAGGTTGGGTGGGGGGGGGAAAAATGTAAAAAAAGTTGATTGAGTGAAGTTTTCTAAACTAATATCATAGCAGTATAACAACTCAAATTTTATTCATTTTAAAAAACATAACAGTCTAAAAAGTCTTGATTAGCACTGTTGGTTGCTGCATTTTTCTCAACAATATCAAAACATAATTACCTCATTCAATTTTTCAAAATCATTTGTACCAGTCAAAAACATCATTACCCCATTCAATTTTTCAAAAATCATACCAGTCAAAAACAGAATTACCTCATTCAATTTTTCAAAAATCATACCAGTCAAAAACAGAATTACCCCATTCAATTTTTCAAAAAAACATACCAGTCAAAAACATAATTACCTCATTCAATTTTTCAAAAATCATACCAGTCAAAAACAGAATTGCCTCATTCAATTTTTCAAAAATCATACCAGTCAAAAGCAAATTTACCACATTCATTTCATAAAAAAACACAACAGTCAATTCATCATTCATTTCTCAAAAATCATCACTACTAACTATATCATCATCTCATTCATTTCTCAAAAGCATCACTACCTACAATCTCTCTACTACCTCATCCATTTTATAAAAATCATCACAATCAATACATTATCACCCCATCCATTCCATACCCAAAACAAAACAACCAAAACAAAACAAGAAAAACAAAAAGCACCCCCCCCCCCAAACAGGCAAAGAATAATATATAAGACAAAACAGCAGACAACAATAAAGATAAACCCTTAACCTTTCATAATCCTATCTTACAAATCCACGATTCTAATAAACATATATTTTGAGAAATATGTTAGTAGTTAATGTCTTCAATAATTATTGATATAGAATGAAATGCTTGTATTCCTGTTATACTATCTTTATCTTGGTCTTCTTATATCGGTTTTCATTTCTTCAACTGCTTTATTTAATACTTCATCTATATTATCTTCATCTACATATTCATCAAAGCCATTCATAAAGCAAATTTCTCTAAAACTAAATTCATTTTCACCAGATTCTTTTTCTGGTATGCTGATGATGATGAATATCATGAATGAAGGTGCATCCCGTGCACAGGCGAGTCCGGCCATCCCGTGCACCAGCGAGCCAAAATCCCGTGCACAGGTGAGGCGGTTACCAACCTGGATCCGACCAGTAGCCAAGCTCATTGTCCACTGGAAGTCGCCAGGGGATTGCTTTCCTGCTTCACCATTCCTTCAAGAGTATCAACCATCTATTGTCTATTGACCATGAAAGTGCATAGATTTCGAGCTTTGGATAGCTTTGGCATCCGGGCACTTGCCAGCTTCCGTTCGGCATCTCTTCTGGTAGGTCTCGGGGTAGCGCCTCCGGTCACGAGAAAAAGGTCTGCTTTTGGCTCTGGGTGGTTTGGACTTTGGAACTTCGGATTGGCAGCTGGCCAAGTGGAAGTAGTATATTGAAAATGGACAAACCATTTGTGGCCCGCTGGGGCTGAAACTTCTACTGGCAAACACAACACAACGGCGTCTCTTTCTGATAATCTCCTGAGGGACGAATGTGTCTGTGGATGGACGTGCACGCACCTAACACAAGCGAGGAAGCCATCATAGACCTGGCTTTCTCAGGTGTTGACCAGTTTTTTTGGCGGTTTGACCCTTAATCCTTCTTATATGGTTGAACCGATTGAAAACCCATTTGGGTAGGCCTGCAGACCCTAGCTATAGCCGGTACAAAGATGAAACATCCATAAATTATAAATGCATATGCAGCATATCGTAGGTATAAGATATACATAGAAGTAATGATATAATCAAGATATCTATGTTACATCAAAAGTAGACAAAAGATAATAAAAGTAGTACATCAAAAGCCCCCCATCTGTGCCCTCCAAAAGCCCCTCATACCCTCTGGTAATTTAACGTAGCTATTGGAAATGGCCATAGAAATAGTTGATTTACCCATTAAAAATGGTGATTTTCTATAGCTTTTTGTATGTTTACCAGAGGGTAATATGGATCTTATTGGATCTTCATGCTGTGCCACGCCTTGGAGCAAGGATGATCTTGCGTCTGGATACCACCCCTGACGGGCTCGCGAGATATTATAACCTGGTTGATTTGTAGGGGACAACCCATCTGTGGAATCCTCAGCAATTGGGACATTGGGACATCCACGACGTACTAGGGATGGAGAATAAGAAAACTGAGGGCTCACTATTACTGGTTGGTGGTTTCAACCCCTCTGAACAATATTAGTCAGCTGGGATAATTGTTCCCAACATATGGAAAAATAAAAAATGTTTGAAACCACCAACCAGATTATGAAATGAAATTCTTACTTACTGTATTCTTACTATTATTACTATTGTTTCGAATGATGGGTTCACACTATGCAGTACAGCATCATGTTAATTTGTTGTTCACACAGCACATATTTTGCCAGGCTGTGATCCTTCTGGGGCCACAACTCCTTCTTTGAAATGCGCTTGGCCTCAGACGAAGATGGCGGGGATTAACCCCAGAGCTTCGGTGATCCATGGGCGTAGGTCAAGACCTCCAGCATGGTACCATCGATGTCTGGCAACATCCAACACCAACATTTTTCGCACTTTGAGCATCGAGCATCGAGCAGCTGGCTATGAACCCAGCTACCCTGCTACCCTGGTTATAAGGGACCCATGGACGCATCGAAGACGATCCCATAAGTACTGACCCCATCCCCAGCAGAATGCCACTGGGAAACCACTGGGAAACATGTCCGCCGTTGACCCACCGTTTTCGCAAGTGAAAAAAAAATGTTCGAAGGCCCTGTAAGGCCCTCACTCATTTTGGAAACAGACACTTGTTCAAACCCATTTTGTTTGCACCCACATCACCCAGCGGCACTGATGCTGAAGGGAAAGTCTGAAGCGATTTTTTCACCGCCTCAAGTATGCGAATGCAGCTCAATCCCGCCGCGATCATAGAGTGGCAACTCCCCTTCGCGCGGAGCTGACTGGAACCTCAGGTGATGCTGGCAACGGTGGAAACTTTCCATCGGCGCCTGGCCGAACCCAGTCAGCTCATCCCATCCATGGTGGATTTTGCACTGCATTTATATACGTACACTTGGTTTCTTTTTGTAGCACATGTAGGGAAATATACAATAGGTGGCAAACCCAGGCAGAAACCCTTCGAGTAATCTATCATCTGGGGGTCACCGTCACATCATCCCAAATAGGGGTATGCACAATGATAAACCCCAATTATGTGTTTTTGTCATCGGGTTTTCCTCATTAGGTGGAATCATGTCAGGTGGAACTATGTCAGAAATACTGGGAAAACAGGAAAACCAAATAGTGAACCATCAGTATCAGTAAACATTTGGACATGCGTATCTGCATGAATCTGGATAAATGTGACAAATCATTCCCATTCTTTCCCCGATATCCCCATTAGATTACCATTTTTGTTGGTTTCCCTCCGGTAATCAAATGACAATGAAAAATCCATCATTTATATATGATTTTCGCATTAAAACCTCAATTGTTAGGGTTGTTAGGGGATTTTCCATTGCCATGTTTGATTGCCGGGGGGTAAATCACTGTTGTTGAAAGACCATGGGATTCCACCCGTTCCACATCACCAAGCCACGTCTGCTGGGCTTTGGTCCAGCAGCGCTGCAGCAAACGCACCGGCAGTGAGGCTAAAGTCCTGCTTTAGCGTTGCGTTGCTGAACGAGCAAAAAGGGGACAGAACAGAAAAATCAATGAAGCCTTTCAGCAGATCAAACGGAAATAATACGAATAATTGTCTTAAGAGACTTGCTTAGGACCCTGTTCTAGCAACCTATCTTGCAAAAGAATGCAAGCGGGATGGAAACGTCATGCAGTAATAAACCGACAATTTGTTAAAAACCCACAGCAATAAACCTACCATTCAATATGCTTTAGCCATCCATGTCTGGAGAAATTGGGGATAGCTTGTCATTGGCATTACAGCATTACATCATTAATCGAAGGAAGTTTAGAAGTCAAACTTCCGACAATATGGACAGATGAAAAGCAGAGCTGGGAAGAGGCAGAGAGAAGAGAAAGATTAGAAGAAAGAAGAGTAGAAGAGAAAGAGTAAGAAGAAAGAAGATGGAGATGCGCGAAAAGGTAGGAAAGTCGCGAAACACTGTGTTTTTCCAATGATTCGGGGCTCCGGAGGGTCGAAAAGTAGGCTCGCTAAAGCGGCGGGTGCGGAGCCAGCTGGCCAGATGAGAGATGAAAAGTTGCACGCCGTTGTGGCGCGAAGCAGATTTCCAAGTCAAAATGTACAAAACACACCAGCTCCGGACCACTTTTGGAAGTTGAGATGTCAAAAAAGTGCACGCCGTTGTGGCGCGAAGCACATTTCCGAGTCAAAATGTACAAAACACACCAGTGTCGGACCACTCTTGGAAGTTCAGATGTCGAAAAAGTGCACGCCGTTGTGGCGCGAAGCACATTTCCAAGTCAAAATGTACAAAACTGTTAAACTTCGCGAGTGAGGGTGTTTGGCTGAAAATAAGTGTTTTTGGAAAACTAGTATCCTCACATGTGTTTTGCGCGAGCTGGTCGTGCTCAATTTCTGAGCTGACCTATCTGAGCATTTGGGGGCCCACAAGTACCACGTTGAATTTGCCTAACATGGGTGCTGTTTTTGTTGGTATTCTGGATTGGTCACCTTATGGCATACCTGCAACATCGCACTCTCCCAACGTGATGTCTTTGTTGACTCGATATTGTCACCTATAGGACCAATGTGAGAGCACAATTTAACAGCCAATGTGCCAATGGTATCCCTCCTTAATTGCATAATTTCAACTTCATTTTGCACCGTTTGTTTTTGTTTTGCAGACCCCGCTTCATATATTGTTGTTGTCTCACTCAGCGGTACCTCAATAGACCAGAGTTAAACCACAGTCAGCCAAACCTCAGACAATATCGGCACAGCTTCTGCGATTGGCACATGTGAACAGATGTTCCTTCTTAGAAACAACTTGTTGTGTAATGTTTCTCCAGGGCCAATGTTTGGTGTTTGCGTGCTTGCATCAGAATGCATGTTGGTTTTGGTGGCACGTAGAGATCAACAACACAATTTGTGAGAGCAAGGGAGTTTATCTGCACAGGACCGTCAAGCAACATTGGCTGTGAGTTGCAAACATGCCCAAGATTTTTAAAAAAAAATGTTTCGTGCCAATGTTATTTGAATGCTCCCTAAATGTTGTCTGAATGTTGTCTCTGGAGACAACATTCAAACAACTTTGGCTGCGAGTTGCAAACATATCCAAGATTGTCCACAAAAGTTTTTTCTTGCAAATGTTGTGTTGTCTGAGTGTTGTTTGAATGTTGTCTCTGGAGACAACATTCAGACAACTTTGGGCGGGAGTTGCAAACATATCCAAGATTTTCCACAAAAAAAATCCTTGCAAATGTTGTCTGAATGTTGTCTCTGGAGACAACATTCAGACAACTTTGGCTGCGAGGTGCAAACATGCCCAAGATTTTCAAACAAAATGCAAATGTTGTCTGAATGTTGTCTCTGGAGACAACATTGAGACAACATTGAGACAACATTCGGGCAAAAGAAGTGTTTTTCGCCTTTTTTTGGCTCGAAATAAGTGTTTTCGGCCTTTGAAAAAGGTCAAAAACACTTATTTTGTCCGAATGTTGTCTCTGGAGACAACATTCAGACAACAT
>CAMXCT020000029.1:294991-319132 GCA_947184155.2 Cladocopium goreaui
CCCAACACCCCGGTTATCCAAGAATGGCTATCATGAGGCTATCATGTACCCATGACCGCCATAGCTCATAGCTGGGTGGCTTTCGGCCTCATCTTCCGCACGCTTCAGTTCGAAGATGAGTTCTTGGTCTCCACCTTGGATTGAGCCATCTGAAAGAAGGAAGATCCATGGGTTTCACATAAACTAGTCGAATAGTGTCAGATATATGAAGGGTTGCGAGCCCAATGTTTGCTGGTTATTTGGAAATCCTTGGGTTTCAATTTTAAATGGCACGCAGTGGTGTGCAAATCTACATGGGGAAGCGCGGAAACCATCCGTCCAGGCATTTGGTTCAGGGAAATGTTGCAGAAAAGGCCTGTAGCGGTGTCCTCCAATCTTTTTTTTGTTTGTGCAAGACCACATCGAGAATACGATGCAGTACCCCGAATGCACCATCTACATACTAATTTCAAAATATCAGCATGGGCACGGTTTAAAAGAAAAGGTTCTCCTCCAGTCTTCGCAAGGAGGTGCCCCCGATTGGAGGAGAATTCCACCTAAGAAGCTAGTACAGTACAAAATCTGATAGCCCAGCCTCACTTGGGGGACTTTTTATGATACTTTAACAACAACAACAACAACAACAACAACAACAACCACAACCACAACCACAACCACAACCAAAAAAAAAGAAAAAACTATTAGCCACTATCATCCACTATCATTTCACCATGAATGACATTCCCAGTATACCCCAAAAAGAAACAAATTGCTATCTTCCCCACTTCCCGTGATATTCCCATTATATAATCTCTTATATATATAATATTATATATATATATATGTGGTCCAGTTAAAACATTATAATATATATATATAATACCCATTTCCCACTTCCCACCCTCTGGTAATTTGACATATATAAGGTAAATGGCCCATCTATAGTTGTATCTCTTAAAATGGTGACTTTCCATATAGGTCACCATGTCAAGGTGCCACTGACCACCAGCTGCGCGTCGCAGGCGCGCTCCACATTGGCCAAGCCCGACTGGCTCAGCAACGAGGTGGCACCACGCACCAGGACGTTGTAGCCCGCCTGGCACGAAAATGGCCTGCTCAAACAACACAGCTCAACACTCTGCGTGTTTTTTCCCAGGTTTTACCCTCTGGTTATGCCATGGTATAGATGGCCCATTTATAGATGGTTTACTTATTAAAAATTCTGATTTTCCATGGCTATGTTAAATAACCAGATGGTAACATGTTCAACATGACACCACAGGAACTAGAGTCGTTTTCACCATCATAACCTCGTCGCCTGGTTCTCGGCCAACTTCCCCGCGCTACTCTCAACCAGCCGCCGGCGAAGATCTGCAGCGACCTTGTGTGAGAAGTCCTCCTGTCGAACATGGCTGGAAAATCCCCGGTAAAATGGAGGTTTTAATGAGAAAATCATCGGTAAAATAGTGGAAATGAATGGAAATGACGGATGTCTATGTTAAGTTAGGGGGTAAGGCAGAAAATGTCAGGAAGAGATGCAAAGATCTTTCTGTTGGTTCTCCAACTTCGTCATTTCTATATATTTCTGTCATTTCTGTCCTTCAGCTGCTCCACCAACAAACTCTCCTTGGTCCAGAGATGCCCCAGTTCTGGGGTTGATGTGATTGCAGGGAGAAGTCTGAATAAATTCATCTAAAATCAGAAGATGGTTGAGCAAATAAACGAAGATGCCATCTGGTAAACATACAAAAAGCTATTGAAAATGGCCATTGAAATAGTGGATTTTCCCATTAAAAATTGTGATTTTCCACAGCCATGGGACAGTCCACCAGAGGGTATCCACCGATCCAAATTGATCCAAGTCATCCAAGTCTCTTCCTCGATGTTCAGCCCTGACTTCGCCAGGACCTCTTCGAATTCGTAGCGCGAGCCCTCGAGGATGTACACACCTCTCCTGAAGTGGAAGACCCCGACCCGGATGCCTCTGAAAATGACATTATGTTCACAGGGGGGGTTGGAAAATCCCAACTTTGAATGATAAAATAAATAGATATCTTAATTTTCATGTATAGTTGGCCACCATCAACTCAACATTGGAGGCGTGTCGATCCCTTGTTGGTGGGATTGCCTTTACGCGGGGGCACCCTTGGATTTCCATCGTTCAAGGTGACAGACGATGTTGGATGGTGACATCAGGTGACATGATGACACAATAAACCCCTCAACAAATATTGGAGAAATGTGATAAATAAATGTCAAGATCCCGGTGATATCTGGAAGACTGGTACCCCTGCAACCCATAGTCAAGCTGATATCTGCTGAATTTTCCGCACAAATCACGATTCTTACTTCAAAATATCATATGACCTTGGGAGAAGCTGACATAGACATACGAGACAACAAAATGCGTCCAAGCTTCGTTACATCCATCAAGAACTGCATGCAGACATCTTCCAAAGGAGCACGCTCAAAGTACCTTGGAGATCGCTCAGAGTGGAGTGGTCCGGAGTGGTGTCATTGACAAATCCACAAGTTGATGTCAAAAAGCTGTCAAACAGAACGGGAGGCCACGCAAACACATGAAGATTCACCACAACAAACATTCTGGGATCTCTCTCTTTCAAGATGGTGACCCCCAGTTATCAGTTGGTTTAAAGCCCCCATGAACTATATACTTATATGCCCAAAAACAGTTTTTGGAGTTCTAACACCAACTTAGCGAAGTCTAGTTGGTGGTTAAGTTAAACCTCCACCCTTTTAACTCCTATATCTGTGGCATTCGGTGGTGCTGAAATCCCCCGTTTGTTTTGCGAGTGCAATCGGGGCACTGATCCTCGCTGCAACGCTGCTCCGCTGGCAGATGCAGGTCCGCCACATCAACCTGCCAGGGTCACAAGGGATGGATACTCCCACCATGGTCCCTTGGGAATCCTAAGATGTGCTGAGCTCGAAAATGGGATGATCTCTAGCCAAGAAAAACTCGAAAACCAGGAGGAAAATCTGCCTGGCTCAGGTGAACCAAGAATGACCAGTTCCTCCGGGCCCAAAGCCACCCAGGTCTCCTCCAAGAAATGTTGCAAGGCGACCAAGCGCTGAAGCTGCTCCCTGTCGCATCCCTGCAGGCTCCCTAAAGGTCACCCCAATAGTCTGGGCTTCATGGCCCTGGACTTCAACAGCAATGGTAATTTATAACCAGCCACAATGGGGACGCATAACTAACCATATTGACTGCTTGGTGGTTGACCTACCCCTCTGAAAAATCATGGAGTTCGTCAATGGGGTTCGGATGACATCCCATATATGAAATGGAAAATAACAGCCATGTTCCAAACTACCAACCAGGTGATAGTTGGGTGAGTCTGGAAATGAGATCATTGATATCCTGTTGCTGGAATCTCCATCACAACCCCAGATGAGGCTAAACCCTGGCTGATTAATAGTGGCTTCCACCTAAAAATAGTGGTTTATCACTATAGCATAAAAATAGGTACCCCCTAGCAATTTATATGGTTGGTTTCTTAATCCCGTTGGTATCCAACAAATAGTTTGTCCTCAGACTTATTGATCATCCGTTCTTAAACATGGCCAAATCCCACATAAAATCATGGTTGATATCACATTTATTGTTATTAGTTACAGGGTAAACTAATACAGATGTGTCAAATCGCCCATTTGTAGATTAATTTTCCTAGGGAAACCCGAAGGGTTTTCCACAGCTACGCTAGTTTACCCTAGGCTAATCCTTGGTGGACACTGCCAGATCTCAGCCTCATAGGCCGTAGAGCGGTCCAAAAAGCTGCGGATGGACTGTTCCCAGGAGACCCGCTGGGGCGCTAGGTAGAGGGCTTCACGGTTGGCGCGGGGGCCACTGACCTGGGATTCTAGTGGATTTTACCCATCAAAGATTGGGACTCCACCCACAAAATTGGCATTCAACTGATTCAACCATCAAACATTAGCAATCCCTTCCCCAAAATGGTCATAAAATGTGAGATATAGCAATCAAGAACGGGGGGTTGGCATGATTTAACCATCCTGAAATGGACATGTGCAGCCAACACAGTTACCAAGTAGACCCCTCAAACGGCCCCAAGAATGGATATATAGATCCATTGCTAAAGCAAGTTTCAAATGGGGTCCCTAAAAAACATCCGGGGGGAATACCACAAATATCATGTGTTCTGGCTCAATCAGAATAACTCACCAATAAGATAAAATAAGATAAAACCAAATGACACAAGATGAAATTATATGAAATAAGATGATATATATAAGTTCTAAGACGGAATAAGGACATGTTGTCATGTCACCCTTGCAAAACATAATTCCATAGTCCTGTCGTGGTGGCGCCGTTGTATCTTACCAAGAAGTAGTCGTTATAATTTACCTAGATGTATACCATGATTTGTGAATGAAAAGTATACCTTGGACAGAATGGATATCGTCACCAATAATCATGTGACGCATACTATCAACACCTCGGGCCCTAGCATCAACCTAATTTCTTGCTGAGAATTTGTGGTGGTCTCACAATCCACTGACTCATTATCATTCAAAGCCCAACTGAAGTCTCGCACCATTTTCCGAGTTTAAAACAATATTTTCAACATCACGTTTCATATATATATATATATATGTGTGTGTGTTTGTGTATGTATGTTATGTTATGTTATGTTATGTTATGTTATGTATGTATGTATGTATATCAATCCTGACTCACCAGTGACTCACCAGTTTCCTAGCCATGCCCACCTGGATCCCCATGCTCAAGCGTTGTTGGCGTCTCTCGACCGCCTCCCTGGCTAGTCCTGGGTATAGACCCGGCATCTCGACTTGATGTTTACTATGTTTTTGCATATGTTTATTATGTTTTATCATGTCCCCAGATTCACCAACCCCAGGTGGTTCAAATTAGCGGAGTACCAGTTTGACAGCCATGGCCATGACCCTCACTTTTGGGGGTGACCACTCTACTTCATCCACCAGGGCTGACTAATGCGGGCTTCACATGACCAACCACCATAAAGTCATGCCCCTTCAGAGGTAGATTGTTCCCAGTTAGAGGCACATAGACACTTCATATCCACATTTATAACATCAATTTACCCAATAATGGATATGGATTTCATCAACATCCCAGCAAAAAATGGATCTCAATATTTAGCCCATGATATGCCCATGTTACATCAATTTATGGGCGAAAAAATTAGGGGATTACCGTATTACCGAAGAAAAATCTCTCCTTGAAAAACCTGGCGGATCGCTTCCTCCGTAGGCGCACTGCTCGTTGGACCTGGAGGGGCCCACTCTCAGTGTTTTTTTTTCCGGAAAATCGACGGCTGAAACCATAGGTTTTTACTGTGAAATATGGAGGTTTCAACATGTTAACGGCAATGTCTCATAAAGTGCACCAATTCGTGGATTCTTCAAGTATGTTCTTCGGAATTCACGTGATTTGTTTGGATGCCTCCCCATTTCTTCCGTCATGTGTTTGGTTGACCATGGCACAAAATCCGAGATATCATGAGATATGTCAATTGGAAGTTTGAGATCAACACAAAAACTGCAAACATTCATTGATGTCAACCCTGTTTTGTTCCATTTTCCTGGGCTGATTTAATGGGGATTGTCAATTTGTAGGTACATAGCCACCCTCAGTATCCAATTAATAAATAGCATCCCAATATAAATCATATTGTCCTCAAAGACTTATCCGTTCTCAGGTTAGTAAATATGGCAAATAATGGTAAATACCTTCTAAATACCGTACAAATGATAAACATTTTGAATAAAACAGATCGCCTTAGGTGACCTTCCAACGGCCAGTTTTCATCCCCCAATTTCGCCACAATATGTGACAATATCCCCCCACAGTGGACCAGGAACCAGGCCTTGCAGGGACAAGGGTGCCACAAGGCTCTGTAGCAGCTGCTTGCAGCGCCAAAAAACTGCGCCCACTTCGAGCGCCCGGGGCCTGGCACGGGGTGTTTTCCCCATGCTGGGCGAAGTTTCATCATTCACCAGCCTGAAAATACTTGGAATAAGGCCATTTGCGGGTGATGCCCCAAATGTATGTGTGTATGTGTATGCTAAAGTTATATACATATATATATATCTATCTATCTATCTATCTATCTATCTATCTATCTATCTATCTATCTATCTATCTATCTATCTATCTATCTATCTATCTATCTAATCTATCTATCTATCTATCTATCTATAGAGAGAGAGAGAGACGCAACCATCATTGATCAGGATGAACCCCCTTTTTTGTGACAAGTGGTTCCTGAAATTGCACCCCCCACACACACACACACAAAGCGTGAATGAAAAGGCAGCCGCCAAAAAATGAGCAGATGTTCACAATAGTCATAATGGTAAGCATCATAATCATAGTCATAATCATAAGACAGGGAATGATCATACTATGTGATGCAATGCCATTGAATAGCAATCAAACATCACGATGGTTTCCCACACATGTTGGATCTCTGATGGCCCTCTGCAGTGCCTGTGCTCTCCATCATCAAGCTGCAGATGTTGCGCCCGCGAGCCCATGGCACCATGGATGGTCCCCCCGAGCTTTGGAGGGGAAATGGAAAGCCGTGAAGCCTGATTTGGATAGGGGTCAAAATGGTGGTACAGTTCAGGACCCACAGATGGCTGATCCTTTCTAGTTTTGACTTTAGACTATGAATCTAAATAATTTATGTTGGAAAAGCATGGGTTTTGAAACATGGCTGGCTTGTGAGGCTCTGATTGTCGGGATGTTATCTGGATAGCACCGGTTTCGCGTCTCAACGAGTATAGCCATCAGACTTCTTCTCGGGAGGGTCACCATTTGGCTCAACCTATGCGTTGTAGCTTGATTCGAGTAGATTCAAAACGCCTGAAACTTCAAAAAAAACGAATCGGAGGTGCTTGGTCTTGCTGAAATGTACATATCTACAAGCTCAATGGCGCTGGCGACACTGATAAATTGCTGGTGTTCTGCAACATCTTCGGAGTGATCCTGGCTAGTGATCTACAGTGATCTACATACATGTTGCTTGCGCACGCATTCCAATGTCGTGCACGCATAGCACCCCGGTGTGCTGGGCAAACAAGACTGGCCTCCAGTTGATAGGATATGACAGGCAGTCGCATCAATTTCCTTTAGAAAAAAGATGTCTAGCAGAATAAAAGTGAATACCCTCTGGTAAACTAACGTAACTATGGGAAATCACCATTTTCTAGCTGGGAAAATCCACTATTTTTATGGTCATTTTCAATAGCTATTTTGACATAACCAGAGGGTAAATGATTGATTGATGAATTGATTCATTCATTGATGCCTTCAGTGAGTTTCCCTGGCCTTGCCCCGGCTCGGGCTCGGTGGGCTCGGTGTCCCAACGACGATGCGCTTCGCCATGATCCACGGCATCTTGGGGAAGTCGTAGGGGATCTCCATCTGTTGGAACCTGACGACATCCTCAGAAAATCCGAAAGAATACCCTCTGGTAAACTAACATAGCTATAGAAAATCATCATTTTCTAATAGGTAATTAAATCAACTATAAACGGTATATCCTCAGAAAATCCTTTATACCCTCTGGTAAACATACAAAAAAAACTATGGAAAATCACCATTTTCAATTGGTAAATCCACTATAAATGAAAGGGCCATGCTCAATAGCAAACTGTTAGTTTACCATGCCGGGTAAATCGGTTTCCTGCTGGGGAACTCATCGAACTAGATCTCCTCTGGTAATGAAACATTGCAATGGAAAATCGCCGAACTAACTGAAGGTTGAAATTGCGAAAATCAACGAAAATCATCCATAAACATCTATAAATGGTGGATCTTCTATTGCGACATTAGGGTATCGTGTCATCGATTCTGACATCATTTTGGCGTTTATATTGCAAAAATATGATAAGAACATGCTACAATTTACAATATAGATAATATGGATGTATATTTATGTATGGCGGATATCAATGGATATGAATGTGAATGAACTACGTATATGATCAACCGAAACCAGAGTGTGGCATGTATCTGTTTGTGTTGAGATCCCTCATTCGGGGTTATAGTTATCCTTGCCACAACTGGGCAAACCTTCAACAGGTCACTTCCAGCCTCCTTTCATGTGGTTTGGCATGTTTTGTCATTTTCGGTGGCCTCTCTTGATAGGATTAGAAAAGGATATCTAGGGATTATCTATTCTGATATATTCTGATGTGGCTTCATCCACCTAGTTTCAACAGATTTCATGCCAGCCGTCAGCCGCAGCCTTTCAAGCATGCGGTGGCTTCTCTTCTTGAAGGTGCCAGTGTAGGGCCTGCCATGTCCATCCCCTCCGCTCTTCCCAGGCCATCCCCTCCCTGCAGGCCATGACAGCGAGGGCCGTAACGCTCAGGCGGAGACAGGGCATTCTTCGGCAGCGACATTGGGCCTTGGCTCAGCTCGATGGTGACCTTTCTGAGCCGCTGCTGGCTGCTGGGCACCCAAGAAAACCCAATAGGTCGATGGGATATCATTGCGTAAAATCATCACAAAACGAAAAACGAAAGAGGCAAATGCCAAAACATTCCCAACTGAGGCCACTGTGGAGTGGAGCCTCGTCAAACTGGCACTGCCACACATCTGAGATCGTGGCTGTCTGCTGTATGGTCTCGGCGGTTGGCCCTCTCGGAGGCGTAAAACCAAAACAAAGGGCTCTGGCGTCGGGCTTCATCAAACATGTTCACTTGTTTTCTCACTGTTGGTTTTATTATCGTGTTATGGTCCTGCTGGTTCTTGGATGTTCTTCGTTTTTTTGATGCTACAGTTGTTGTGATGTTGTGCTTGTCGTTTCTGCTGCTGCTGTTGTAGTTGTTGTGGTGGTGGTCGCTCCCGCTGTTGTGTTTGAACCGAGGAATATGTGGCCCCGGTCTGTGAAGTCTGAACTCAAACCATCTATGACTGATCAAGCCTGGAAAATTAATGAAAACCCCTACCAAATGGTTAATGAGCCAGCACAACTTTTGCACTCCCACCATGTTGTACCCCGGCAAACTGGAACTCATAAGCCTAGTGCTAACTTGGGGCGATCCCAATCTGGAGCCAACTTCGGCAGCACAGCAGATCCAGTTCCAACGCATAGTTTCAGCCAATTGGGATTAAGGTCATGATCCCCTTCCCCAATCCAGAAGGAAAAAAAGTATACCGTACAGTATACCCTCTGGTAATTTAACGTAGCTATGGAAAATCACCATTTTTAATGGGAAAAACCACTATAAATGGCCATTTTCAATAGCTATGTTAAATTACCAGAGGGTACCCCTTCAAGCTGACTATGCTGACCTCTTCAGATCTTAAAAATCGAAAAGGACCAGCCATCCTGCCATCAACAAACCTATCCATCAGCCATCCAAGAAGTTATCTTTTCAAATTCTCTCCGTTCTACCGCGTTTGAGCAGCACACAACAGGCGTTTTTTTTGCCGTTTAGAACTCGTCATGCAGCGGCCCCAAGGTTTTGCCTCAGCTGTCGAGCCATGTCGAGCCCATCGCCCAGGTGATGGCAGTTAGGAAAAAGAACACTTGTGCTTATATTATATTATAACTGCCAGTTAGAAACATTCCCAGTTAGTATATAACTGCCAGTTAGTTTATATATTGTGTGCTGTTGGGTTTCCAATTCTTGAAATCGAGGGAACCCAGGGAACCCCACGACCGCTTGTGGACTTCTTCGGGATGGCGTCGTTCAGCTTGTGCGCCAGGTCCTAGGACTAAGAAGGCTTAACCGTTAAGGGCAAATATAAAAAACACTGCAAATCGAAGTACATATAACTATCATTGACTATCATATAACCACATGTAACCGTAGAACCCATTACTATCCTATTTTTTCAACTTCAGATTGCAATGTTTGAGCCAACCGAGGTCCTTGTGCCCTCGCGTCCACGCAAGCTTCGCCTTGCAAGCTTCCCAAGACCGTTCATTTTTCGATATGATGTGTGGGTGATTCTCACATCAGGATCTACCAAAATATATGCACATATAATATGTATATATATATATGTGTGTGTGTGCGTACATATATATATGAATATATATATATATATGTATGTATGTATATGTATGTATATGTATGTATGTATGTATGTAATGTATGTAATGTATGTAATGTATGTAATGTATGTAATGTATGTAATGTATGTAATGTATGTATGTATGTATGTATGTATGTATGTATGTATGTATGTATGTATGTATGTATGTATGTATGTATGTATGTATGTATGTATGTATGTATGCATGTATGTATGTATGTATGTATGCATGCATGCATGCATGCATGCATGGATGGATGGATGGATGGATGTATGTATGTATGTATGCATGTATGTATATAATTATATATATAATTGTATATATATATATATAGAATTAATTAATTAATTATATATATATATATATATGTACATCACTATGATGTACTCGTTTATGTGTATATTACATGTATATAGTCATTATATAGTCCATTTCCTGTGCACACTCTGTTGCTGGATGTTGGCGGACAGTTGGACTTGAGCCTCCCAACCGGATCAGTTCCATCCTCAGGCGGCGAACGTCTTCCACCAACCCAGTCGCATGAACCGATTCTGGACAGTCTTTGTGGCGGAAATGTTGGTAGTTCTCTGGGATTTCCCATCTTTTGAACCATCACAGGGTTTTTGCACAAACGTTCCCTTCAAATTCTGGAAGTGGTCTGGGCATGGATCAATATTGTCAAACCCTCAATGAGTAATACGATCCGGTAACGGGCAATCAAAGATAGCAACGGAAAATCACCCATTTATACGGGATTTTCCAGTGCCACATGTGACTGCCAGAGGGTGCATACTAAAGATCACCGAATTTCTGTGGGCCCAAAACGTGCCACAAAGGGTTGACCCAAAGCCATATGCCCACTATGGTAGTTGGTTTAATCTCCATTATACACCAGTAAATCCTCAGATTTGGTGATTATATTGTTATATCCCAAATACATCCACATACCCCCATTTTGATATATTTTGATTGGAAAGAATCATCGGGAAAGTGCTGGTGAATTTATATTGAATTATATATATATTCTCTTCTATTCCATTGCATCCCCACCCCGATTATCCCCAGTCATGAAATGGTTGGATGAAGATCTATCTTTTCCACATCTTCCCACGAACCCCTTGGCGCCCCCGGCATCGGCCCCCGCGTCCGGCGCCGCGCCGGCGGCCAGTAGCAGATCGACCATGGAGACGTGGCCCTCATAGGCCTCGGAGTCATTCGGATTCTCCGGTGAAAGGCTGTTGGATCAAGATGATCAAGGAAACCATGGTAGGTTCAATATGGTTAAATGGGTGAATGATGGTTTGTCCAGCTAACCATGATGGAAGTTGTCTTAGTAATGGTTTCATCATCTTTCATAGGTGGATTAATGAGTTAATGATGGTTTATCATGGCCAATGGTTTATCAGGATCAATGGATGCAATGTACTGTGCTGGGAAGTTATCATGGCTGTCTTCGCAACAAATTCGTAACAATGGGCTGGTAATTAACTAGTCTTATAGAGATAGTTCCTTCACCCCAGTCATGTGGCATCATACGGGGTTGGTGTGGCATCATATGGTTTTTGCGGACAAATCTATACAATATGTATATATATATGAATATGAATATGTGTGTGTGTGCAACGTATTATGTAATCAGACTAAACGCATTGCCAAGAATAAAACAAGTAAAAATCATCCGTGTAGGATGTATCCAGAGAATCTTATGTGCTTGGAAAGATTTTCAGCATGGTCAGAACCGGATTTGAGGTGAGCACCAGAAAGATTTCCTTGTGGCTTATCCCCCGCCGACATCATAGGAATCATAGGTCATACAGTAGGTTTTGACCAATCTGGGGATCTTGGAGGGAACGACAAATGGAAGGCATCCAGCTCTCTGTCGCACCCGGCTGCCATGTGCAGAGGCTCTGCCCCCTTGTTGTCACCTCAATGGAAGCACCACTTGGATTTGCCACGAGTCGATCTCAACTGGACAAACACGAACACCCCGTCCCCTGACTTTTATATACCCCCCAAATTGGGCCCCCAGAATGAATAGATCCCATACCGAACAAGGTCCAAGAGTCTAGGGAGGTCTTTAATATCCAGTTAAATCTCATTAAATCATACTAAATCCTCATATTTCTGGGACAAACCCACTTCTACAACAGCACAGCCCTGGTTGTTGATCGTTTCCTTGGAACCCCTGGCGAGCAGAAGGGGAGGCCCTCTTGCGCAACAGGAGCTTTGCCTCGCTTGAAAAACGAGGCCAAGGTGTTTTGCCTACAGAGTCCGGAAGAATGTCATGTGGGAAACCTAAGTTTGGGGATGGCTTATACAACCCATTTAGATCAAAAATCCGAGTTACACAATAAAGAAACGACATCATGCCTACTGGCCTACTATAGTGCATTCTACATATTGTATGTACATACCTTCATAAATTTGACACAGCCTATGTCAGCTCAGCTCCCAAGTGCTGCCCAGTAGCCACGGAGCTATGACCTGGCCCAAGTTCAAACACATTTAATGGTTTCAATGGGTGTTGATAGGATTTAATAGGATTTAATGGGATTTAACTTTGGGTTTGATCGGCAAAATGGGGATAAAATGGGGATATCCTCAAAATCAGAATTTTAATCGGGAATATGATGACTACATAATGGATTTAATGGTACCCTATTTTCAGACTGACAAACCTTCCCTCCGGTAGATCAAACATGGTTTGCTGGAAAATCCGCCATTTCTAGATGGCTTTCCCAGCCGCAAACCCCCGTTTATAAGGGATTCACTACCTTATTCTTGATAAATAATGATAATGGTTTGCTGGAGAATCACCCATAAATATGGGGAAATTGTTGGAAAGTATGGGAAAATGCCCTAGAAATCCATGACTTTTCCCAGCGCAGCTGACGCAGCAGCGCCTTTGGTGGCGGCCAGATGCAGTGGCTCCGCCCCACCATCCGTGCGCGCGGTGGCGCTTTTGCGGGTCTCCACCTGGAAAAGGTGGGGTTTCCCCATCTGAGGATTGTGATTTTGGGGATTGGTTTATGGCAGTTTACCAATACCCTCCGGTAAACTAACATAGCTATTGAAAATGGCCATTTATAGTGGATTTTCCCATTAAAAATGGTGGATCTTTCCAGTTCGCTATTTTGACATAACCAGAGGCTATAGGTCTTGGTTTTGAAACTATTCAAATGTCAAGTGAAGCATCTTCAAACATTCTCGGATCGCCGCGATCTGGGGGTATACCCCATAATTTGTGGGGCCTTACATCCCAACTGGGGCTATCCCATCGTGAAACCTATAACCACTATTAATCCATTCTTAAATCCGTTATTTGGCCATAGTTCATAGTGGTTGTAAATATAGGTGTTATAAATATTTATAAATGGGATAATAGTGGCTATAGTGGCCATTATTGACCCATCCTTAAACCAGTATTTAGCCATATTAACCCATATTAACCCATATCAAACCCATCTTAACCATGGTTATCGCCCCTGATTTTCAACCCCAGCGGTCCCAACTGGCGGTTTCTTTCTGGCACCTCCAAGAGCTCTCGGAGCGCCTTTTCGTGGCCTAAAAAACCAGGGCCCGGGTTCAAGATCTGTCCATTTTTGCTGATTGGTGGTATACCTACCCCCTGAAACAGATGAAAGATTATGAAAGTCAGATTGGATCATCATCCCAACTATTGGGGAAAATGAAAAATGTTCCAAACCACCAACCAGTCGGTCTTTCGCAACCCCTTAAAAATATAGAAATTCTGAGTTTTTTTCGTGTAGGACTAAATGATCCTCTTCACTTGTAACAAGTCGATCTCAGAATTGATCACGATTTCTGTGGGATTTTATCAACGCCGATATTTTTGAGCCAAGCTTTTTGGGGGTTACTATAAATGCATCGTAGTGAACTAATATGGAAAAGCAGAAAATTCAAAACCAATGGCACGCCTTCGAAGGCTGCCAAGTGAACCGGCCTGGCACGGTGACACCATCGTTGAGCCAACCATCCCATAATTTAACTGATGAATCTATAGTGCACAAATAGGTTTCAAATATATAATATCTACATCTATATGTGTATATATATATATATACATTATATATATATTTATATCTATATATATATATATCTTCAACGATCTTCTGAGTTTTATCTACTGCAACTATTTTACATGAGTTTAATTGACCTTCATCCCATCCCTGGAAACTCCAGACCAGCACCTGGCACCGTGCCGGTCAGTGGCACTCGCTAAAGCGCGCATCTTTAGCAGTTCCCTGGGCCCCAAATGATGGAAAAGTTGGGCAAAATCGGCATCTTGCTGGTGTTTTTCCATATGCTTTCAACTGGAGACTTACTATGATCATGAAAAATAATCCAATATTATCCACAATCGCTCAATAATCGCAATTTATTACTATTATCATCTATTCTCATCTATTATCATCTAGCAATTTTTAATTTTTCATCTATTAGCAATTGTTCATCTTTCTTGGGATGACCTCAATCCTAAGACACCATGAAATTTTCGGCCCCAATCCGCTCGCTATCATCCCAGCAAACGATCGCCTCACCATGCGTTGGTGCCCTCGGTGAGCAGCCCAATGCAAAGGCCTGGGTGACGGTATCTCAACAGTTTGAAAAAACCATAAAGAACCTGAAGCCAATAGGCTTTCCCTCACAAGTACCTCCGTAGAAAAATCCAGGAATGAAAAAGAATGAATATGAACTGTTAAGATGTTCGGGATGGGGGTAACTGTCCAAGTTTCCAGAGTCACAACCCCAAGGCCCTATGCCCATACCAAATCCAAGGAAGGATTTCATGGCTGCATCTGGCGCTGACCCACCGTGCCCCTGACTGCTTTCCGTCGCGGTCCTGCAGAATGTCAACGGGTACAGTACTTCGTCACAGCTTCACAAGTCTTGGCAAGTCTCCAAGTCTCCCAGAATTAGAACAGAGACTGAACCCCAAGCAGCTACAGCGTGGTCTCAAACACTTTTGTTTCCTCGGAATTGGTCTCAACATCTTGGTTCAATCCAAGTTGACCGTGGTGATGCAAAAACCAATTTGGCTTTGATGGCCATCACATTTGTATGACTCCATCCCTTGCACCCCTTCACGGAGTGTCTCAGCCCCAATTGTGCCGACACGCACCCGTCCTTCACGGTCAGTGCTTCCATTACATCATCCTTCTCCTATCGAGCCAGGGCATCGGTTCACGTCCTCGCCATGTCGGTATGCAAGCATACCTCCAATTGCATGAAGACAAATATACCAGAATACTATGCTCACATCAGGCGCATGCATACCTGCATGTCACATCCTTTTTCCAGGGGCAAAAGTACCTTCTTCAGCACAAATTTGGTTGGTGTTTTATGTGTTTTGCTCACTGATATGTTTTATACCTCTGAAAAACCCTCAGGTTTGAGTTGGGGAGATAATCCCCACACTGAGAGCCACCAGATGTTTTTCTGGCTTCCACTGGCCAAACGTGAGGGACCCAAACATTGTCTCAACAATGATGTATCTCATAAGTGAAAGAAATTGGCTGTAATGTCTGCCCAACGTATAGATGTTTTGAGGATTGAAGAAAGCGCCTTGTAATTTCCAAATGATTATGGGTTTGATTTAAGATGGTTCAACCTGTTTTTTCTTAAGTTTCATCACCCCGGGTGCCTTCAAGGCTTCTTTGAGGCCAGACCTCGGCTGTACCACAAGAAAAACTGCTCGGCAGTGTTTACCCATTGATACCTATTAAGCCGTATAAAGATGTATAAAGCCTACCCGGCCTACCCTTCACAAAAGGTTCCCCCCGGCCTCAGATCCCTTCCTCCGTGCTCCCAGACAGATCGTCTAAGGCGGTGAGCCATGTGACCTGTCCGCATGAGTGGACCATCAGGACGTCCTTGGGGATATTTTTCAAGGATTTCTATGGATTTCTTGCTTTTGTTCGGTGCTTCGTCGGTGGATGTTTGATGATTTTGGGAAAATTCGGAGGAAGGCTTGCTAGATATGACAGATATATGGGTCACAGTTCCTCTCCAAATTCTTGATTCTTCCCTTGTTTCTAAGCGCCTAGACGGGTCCAAAATCTGAAATCACAACATGTTTGAATAGGGCTACCAAATGCGAACCCACACCCACGACATGTACAGCAGCTCCATCAAAGCTCAGGCCTTGGGAAGATGGTCAATGGCACCAATATAGCCAATTCCTGCGGAGAACTCCCCGACCTCACCAGGAAGGCTGCTAGCATATGAGCTTCAGGAAATCAACCCCAAAAGTTGCAACTCATGGATGTTCATTGGGATGGTGATAAACGTTGGATGCTTTTGCATGATTTCTTGGTGTTTATATTTCCCAACACGGTTTAGACAAACCCATGCAGTGACGCACTCACTCGCCCGAGGTTGCTGCATTGCAGGTGCCGTGGCGCCATTGCGACGGCCTAAGCTATCCAACAACTCTTCTGTTTGAGGATTGGCGGCCGGGCCAAATCCACAAACGATTTTGGCTCAGGATGCTGGATGCATTATCGAACGATTTTCATTTTGGATTTAGGACCCTGAGCACGAAACCAGTTTTAAAACCTTTTTCTCTTTCGGATTCTTTGGGGCCAAGCACGTTTCAGAATCGGTCTGCACAACTCAGGACCTGGTTCCATCCCTTCGCCCCTGGGCTCTGCGGCAGGTAAAGGACCTCTCCCGCATCCAACAAACAGGTCTTGATCTCTTTCACCTTCGCGGGCTGCTTCAGTGAGAAACCCAGGTGGGGGAATTCAAGGAGAGACTTGGGTATTCTCGTCGCCTTGCCCTGCAACGAACACCGGGATATTGAACTCCCGACATGAGTTCAGTACAGTACCTTGAGGATTTGATGATTTCACGTGATTTCGCTGGTTGTTTAATTTGGTACCTTCCATATGTTTCCGCACCTTCGCAGCCTTCTGCTTGTCGTGCCACAAGTCGCAAGGCCTGAATGCATGGCATCTGCCCAAGCTGTGTTTTTGGCTTAGCCTGAGGACTCTGCAAGGGAGTTCCCAATAAGGCTTTGGAATTCTGGGTAAGTTCATTCAGAATCCACCAACCTGAAAAGTTCAGCCTGTTTCGGGTACTTACCATACATTCACCCGCATTTCTGGTGACATCGGCCGGTGAGTACCTCCATGTCAGGTACCAGGACACCGCTTTTAATCAGTTTCCACCATCATCTTTCATGAAGAGCTTCAAAAACTATCATGTCTTATTCGCAGCTCCCTTCCTTTCCCCATTTTTTGTTGGGGAAATATGGATACGGCCCCTTTTCCTAACAGCTGCCTCCATCCATTAGGGCCTCGCCTGTGTGCCTTCATCCAATCTTCCGCAGCCTGGCTGTTGATCCTCTTCGGGGAAAACGAGAAAATTTGGAAACCACCTGTACTGTAAATGATTTTTGTAGTAACCCAGGTTTAGTAACTAAGGTTTACTAACATTTACTAACGCCTTATGTAGGATCGTAGTATGACCCCCAATTTAGAATTTGGAATTTTAGCATGAACCTCTTCACTTCAGGGCCACCCAAACGGGCGAAGTCATATTTATTAGGGGGATGTGCCAATGCGGGAAAGCCCTGAACTTCAACCCACCTTGGAGCTTTTGGCCGCTGAAGTTGACCGCCCAAGCGACCACGGCCAGGCGGAATGGGCCGCCAAAACCAAACGCGGCTCATCAGTTGGGCATTGGTCAAAATAGATTCGTTGAAACATGGTACTATAGTAGAACTCGGTCATCAAACGACTCAAAATCTATGCCTCCCACCATGTCTGAGATTTTGACCCATTTGCATTTCTGCATTTCTGCAATGGCCGTGTTTGACCCGCAATGGGCAGCCCGAATTTCTCGGTCACTCACAGACATAGCGATGAGGCCAACGAGGAGCTTCCTGGAAGCTGGAATGGCTATGGGATTAGGTGGTTCATAGACTGCAACGGGCGGTTCCCCACCAGTAATTTCAATAAATCAATGGCAAAAAAACAACTGATAATTGTAGATTGCTACGATATACAGAACTCATATGATGCTTGTATGGGTTGGTAATGAATCGGACTTTCAATGGGGAATGTAATGAAGCTTATATGCAGTATGGCCCCATTTTGAGACATGCTACGCGCTCGCTTCATCCCCGGCAATCTGGTAAAGCCATTAAAGCCTGATTAGTTCATAGATGTTCACAGACAACAGAACAAATGGGAGCAGTTGGTCTGATACAATGTTACAATATGGCTGCGGGTAGGTTTATATATATATATTTATACACCTATAAACACATATATTTTCATAGCTATATTATATACTATATACTATACCTTTCCCATCCTTTCCCAATAAAGGAATGAGGATTTCCCAGGTGAGAATTTTTCCGGAGGGCCGCCCTCGGAAAAACTGAACCAATAACTTAACCAAGCTCAGTGTCATCGAAGTCCAAGTGCTCCAGATCTGTAACCAGCGCTGACGCGTTATCCTGCGTTGAAGGAAAATCCGCGGAAATGGTCCCAAAATGAAGAAAAATCATCCACAGAATGGAAGCTCAAAAATCGTGTGTTCCGTTTCAGATGTGAGAAACATGCAAACCAAACCATACCAAACCACTGGTATTGGGATAGGATGGTTGGCAAGTGCTACCTACTGAGCACATTTTTCTCGCGTTTTAGACCACTCCATTGCGACCCAATAAATCGGCCACGTACAGCACGCACAGTCGGATGATCACAGAATTTCTCGCGCAACTTGTTGACATTACACACCTTGGAAGCAGCTACATATGCCTTACATGCCTCGAAGCCTGCCTCAGCCCAGGAGCATGGATTTGCTAAAGGCTTCCCAAAACATCACGGGCAAAAAAAAACCAATCAATAGATGTCAATAGGCTCCACAAGTGCTGGACCATTGCCATTGTAAACCCACCGATGTCCCACTGCAGGACTCCTTCTGCACCGGGATTGCAACCTCTCCACTGGAGGGATTCGAACCTTAGTGGCCATCCCAAGTAGTCGCTGGACCCTAGGAGGTGGGTTACCCCGGTTGCATGACTTACTAAGCATTGCCACCAGCCATGACATTTCAAATGGGTGGCCTTAAGTGAGCCTTTTCCAACCAAAGGGTCCCACTGATATTGACCGCTTTTGCTGGCTAAGTCTGTGCTTTTGAGGGTTTGAATCACCCTTTAGGTTGTTACAATCACCAGCTCTGCCCTAGGGGTAATCAACTTTCAGATGTTCAAACGGTTGGCTACATCACGTTTTTGTTGATTAAATAACTTGTTATCTTCATCAAATCAGTTGAATTTGAAAAAAAAATGCTGATTTCAATGGCCATCTACTGCTAGGGATCATCACTAGGTGACAACTCACCCCTGCCGCGGGGCCGAACAGCTTCACCGTCATCTTCTTCCGCGTCTCGAGGGACTGGGTTGTCTCTTCCCACACCTGGGGCGACTTTACTTGAAACGTCGGGATGGGAATGCTCCTCGCCCGGCAAAGCAACCACTTGGGTACCCACCCAATTGCTTTAGAATATAGGGCCAGAGCCTGTGTCCCTAAAACATGACTTCCCTTGCACAGCACAAGTGGACTGTGGCAAT
Organism: Cladocopium goreaui; assembly: GCA_947184155.2. NCBI lineage: Eukaryota > Dinophyceae > Suessiales > Symbiodiniaceae > Cladocopium > Cladocopium goreaui. Next base: position 314,660 of record CAMXCT020000029.1, read on the forward strand.
GCCTCCAGGCCCAACTCCGGGCCCCACTCCCCCCAACCAGGAGGACCTTCGCCAGGGAGGGCAGGGTGATGTTGTCAAGCAACTTCAACTCCTCACAGGATGTGTTTGATGAAAGTCTTTGGAGCCGAAGGTCGGCAAGCATGGGCACCCTCTGGAGGTGGATGACCATCAGTCTTGGCAAAGGATGCCATAAGAAAGACTTAAAGACAGAGACAGAGAGGGAGAGAGAGAGGGCGAAGGGATATTTTTGCACACCCGCAAATGCAGAAAAATGCTTTGTACATCCCTCAGGCAGTGGCAGGTTTTCGCCGGGCTATGCTGGAAATCCAGCAAACACCAGAAAGCCCTGTGGACCCACCTGTCACATCCATGTCACATCCCACAGCCCCCAAGCTCTCCTTGTCCATCTTATCAAAGCAATAGGTCTCATCCCAAATCTGAGACCAAAAATGCCCAGCGAATTCTCCGAGGTTGGCGGCAGGTTTCTTCAGGTCGCACCGCAAGCTGTCCTGCTGCCAACCCCGATTTCTCTCACTGGCAGAAGCTTCATGAAACTCCTGCAAACCTCTTTGAACAAATTATCTTATCCCCCTTAGAGTGACTAAATCATATGGGTCTCTCTAAATAAAGAAATAGAACGCTAAACCAGGAATTCTGGTTGTGATGGGATCATACTAGGATCTTCAAACCCCCTTCCACGACCAGCAACAGGCCATCTTCTCAGCGCCTTGCGCACTTCAAACTCTTTGGGACTCATCTGATGGAAGCTCTGCGTCAGATTCTTCACAGTCTGATCGATCAACGTTGCCACCACATCAGGGGTTTCCCTGAAGCCTTGCACCAAAATCCTCACCTCCGGGGGCAGGTGTGGGGATGCGAGGGGGAAATAACACTTGCTGGTGGATTTCAACATATTTCAACGGTCAAGCAAACTGGAGTTCTGCTTGTGTGTCCGAAACCTTGGGTAATCAAAAACATCTATTTCTCCATAGAAATAGACAATTGAACCGAAGGGCTGCCCTGAAACCTCATGGTGAATCAATAAAGTCAAGTTCAAGTCTATAGTAGTATGGTTTAATCATCAAAAAAACATCATAAATTATGGTTCTCACAAGCCAACTGCATCGGCTCCATTGGTCCATGCCGCGGCAGCCTCCAAAATGTCGACATGGGCAGTGGCAAAGCCAAAGACCACATAGCCCAGCTGATGCTCAGTTCGGAGAATTTGGAAGACCTCAGGCTGTTGGGATAGTCTCTTGGCATGAATCATATGTGGTAAACCCCAAACCATGAAGCCCTACTTGGGGCTGGCTTGTACCAACCCAGTTCTTTGAGAATTGGAACCGTCCAAGTCATTCATATTATGGCTCTGTATGGCTTTGACGTATCATCAAATTTCCTAACCCCATTTGCCCTCTGATAGCCGCTAGCCTAGCCTGGCAACGCCGGGTTTATATCCATTGAGAACGTGACAACCCAAGATATAAATAATAATACATAATACAAAAAAATAATATGATATAATATATTGTATTCAAATTCCCCAGTGTGTCAAGGTTTTTAAGCCCCAAAAATTCAAGTTTTATCGCCAAAACAAAAACGTGTGTTCCACATGCAGTAGATTTCCATAGATTTCCTGGCGGGGGGTCCTAAAATCAAGGCACCATGGATGATCTGGGGGTACCCCTATTTTAGGAAACCTCCATATATATGCATAGTATATAGTGTATAATCCTTACCCCATAATGTTCCCCCCCCCTTGCATCGCCCCAGCCACCGGGCGATCGATGATCCCCGAGATCAGGCTGAAGCGCAAACGATCCGCCAGGGATGGGACGCCAAATTGGTACGAGGTGATGGTGGCGGAGTTGGTGTCCTGGCGCCAACACCTGGAAAATCCCGGGAAAAATGGCATGAGATCCCAGAAAAACCATGGAAAAACCATGGGAAAATGGCATTGAAAGCCGAAATTGTGGTGGATTTAGCATGTGGAAAGGGGTACTCCTGAGAGCCGAGGCGGACGAGAGAAGACAAATTTTGGTTGAAGGCCAAGAAATTCTCCATGAATCTCTTATTGAGGACAAAGAAACATCAGCCAACCCCATCGAAAGTGGCTGGGCGTGGTCTGCAAGCTGGAGACACGCCCAAAAACATTGGGAAGAAGAGGGTGGCTATGTGATGGCTGTCACCTGTCACGTCTCATTGCACAATCTGTGGCTTCGTGAAGCTGAAACTCCCCACCCCTGAAACATCTGAAACAACTAAAACCAGCTCCACCTAATCCCAGTCCTTTGAGATGGGATTGGGCACTCGAACTTCCAAGTCTTTTTCGATCTTCAGCACCAAGGGCCTGGCACCATCCTTTCCAGCGCGCGTAGCACCGCCAAAGAGGAAGCTGTAAAAGCGATCCCAGAGTCCTGCCACGGGCCCAAAGAGGCCGCTGTGTCGTGGCACGCTGAGGATCTGCAATGCTTCGGTGGCGAAGGCGGTCCTCAGACCAGCTTCTCATCACAACCCCCTGGCCCCCGAATGTAATCAGACTCAAACTACTACTGAATCATTGAATAGCCCTGACAAGGGGCCCAAAATCATCAGGTCTTACACCCTCAACCAACGCTTCTGGTGGGCGTTAGTAAACCGTTAGTATGGGATGGTAGCCGTCAAGGAGAGAGAAAAGCTGGATATAAAGAGAGTAGAGCATGTTGAATTTAAAATTCTGCCAGGGATGCAGCACACAATCTAATACAATCAAGTCAATCCCTGCCAAGCCTCGGTTCCCCAGCTCAACCCCCCCGGGCGGTCACCTTCTTTTTCCCTTCAAACTCTTTGTGGTTTGGGTTTGAAACCTGCATCATCTACAAAGCGGTCCGCCCACCTGCCACATACCTGGAACTGAGCAGAAAGGATGGACTGTATGATACCCGCACCCAGAGCAACCTGGCCGCTCCCCGTGCGAAAAGCCGGCTTCAGGGCAGCTCAGAAAAGGTTGGTCTTCTTCATGATGCGGAGGAATTCCTGGGACAACCGAAGACAGCAAGAAACTGCGTCGCGATTTGGATGCCACTCCAGGACCCAAAGATATCGAGGACAATTGGGATCGGCAGGCCACTTGATGGGTGGAAAGGACAAAATACTTGAAGCTTGAGACTGCCAATCAGTTGCTGAAAATAAGGGTGCCTAGTAGAAAAGAAATAAGACCCTATGGTAAGCAAACGTGCTGATTCTTCCTTGGTGATTCTCAACTGCTATGTTGGATTACAGAAGGTACTAGGAAATTACATGACATAAAACCAACTGGATTACATCTGCCCAAGTCCCCGACCACTAGAGCAACCTTCTGCCCTCCGGCCCTCCCGATTGGGTTAGGTCCACAATCCAATTCGCCCCATGATTTCAACGATTCTCACCCAGGCATATTCATTCAGTGAAGCAAAGGTCGCTCCACATGTTTGGAGGACCATCCCACATGACAAGTGAATACTGAACATGGCCGGCCCTTGTTTTCCTGCAGCGACCCCGAACGTCGTGAAGTTCGTTCACACAATGGCTACGTCGCTATGCTTGTCACTTTGCCAGCTAACATGTGTATCCAACCGCTTGGATGTGGATCCCGGCACCAAGTGGAGAGGTATAGTGAATTTAAAAATATACAGATATAGATCAGCTGTAGATATACAGCATGTTTGTGGGCGCATAGATGTAGGAATGCGTATACATACATACATACATACATACATACATACATACATACATACATACATACATACATACATACATACATACATACATACATACATACATACATACATACATACATACATACATACATACATACATACATACATACATACATACATACATACATACATACATACATACATACATACATACATACATACATACATACATACATACATACATACATACATACATACATACATACATACATACATACATACATACATACATACATACATACATACATACAACCATACCATACCATACCATACCATACCATACCATACCATACCATACCATACCATACATACCATACATACCATACATACCATACATACCATACATACCATACATACCATACATACCATACATACCATACATACCATACCATACCATACCATACCATACCATACCATACCATACAATACCATACAATACCATACAATACCATACAATACCATACAATACCATACAATACCATACAATACCATTCCATACAATACCATACAATACCATTCCATACAATACCATACAATACCATACAATACCATACAATACAATACCATACAATACCATACAATACCATACAATACCATACAATACCATACAATACCATACAATACCATACATACCATACATACCATACATACCATACATACCATACATACCATACATACCATACATACCATACATACCATACATACCATACATACCATACATACCATACATACCATA